>BKCP01004516.1:2967869-2979165 GCA_008636005.1 Striga asiatica | reverse complement strand
ATCTTTTTGGTTTATTAGTTGTTTTTTCTTTTCTTTTTTTCTCTCACCACTCCCCACCTTAGTATGCAAGTACTGATGATCTTCTTTCCTTTCTGCTTACGGCACTCTTTTTTTTTCTCTCTCTCTCTCAAACACACTCACTCTCTCTCTCACCCAATACAATTCATTTGAAGGGCAATGAGAGTAGAGAACTTTTCTGAGACTATACACACGCATATAAGCAACATATCATAATATGGCATATATGTATGTTGCTTTGCGATTGGTTAAAGGCTTATAATTACACTCTCTGAGTGCTGTGCTGGTGTATGCATATGCCGCACAAAGTAAGAATTTTGAGGAGAGAGAAAGAGAGGTAAAACACAGTGAATACACAACACGCATATTGTCGACCCCAAAAGACAAGTATAGGAGTAATAATAAAAGCATACCCTGGGTCTAGTGTGGTATTATTATTAATATATATATTTTTTCTCAATATCTTATTTATCTTTGTTTTACTAGTTTTTTATTTTATTATTTGTACTATGTGTTTGTGATGATAGAAAGCGTGGTTAGGTTTTTCCACGTTGTTCCATAACATGCGCTTTCTTTTTTAATTACCCTTTTTTTCTTTTTTCTTTTTCAATTTTATTATATGTATTATAGCTAATTTCCACGCCCCGAAACCTTTCTGCTCCCCCAGGACCAATGTAATGATTGTGTCTTGGAACACACTTCACCCCCGAAAAAACCCCATTCAGGTTCTCTTTTATTTATTACTACTGCATACAGTTTCTGTCTCTATATGCAACAGTGATGTTATATCCTCGGTTTCAGTTGCATTTGCATTCATGGCATATTACTGCATTGCTTGTTTGTTATGATTGTCCTTTTGGAATTCGAAATCCTTTTTTTATTTTGTTTATCTGCTTATGTGATTTCTAGTTAGTCAATTTAGTCCTAATTTGGGCACTCAGAAATTAAAATAGATGTTTGGCCGGATAGAGTTTGGCTTTGGGATAAAGTGTTTTAAATACCGCACCGTGGTCAGGGTCGTCTCCAGAAATTTGGAGGCCCTAGACAAGTTTGTCTTTTTCGAATTTTTCGATTTGAACGTGCGTGACAATTAGGTTATTTGCAGATAGAATCATAGAAGAAAAAATCTAATTAAAAAAGACTATTAAAAAAATAAATAAATATTTGAAAATAAAATTCTTGTTTTTCTAGACTTTGGAATTGATAAATTACCTATGAGTTACAAAGATCGTTAATAATTTACATTCAAGCAGTCATTAGAGCAACAAGGAGAATAAAATAAAAATTATATCACTGCAAAGATATTTATTATCACACAATTGTTCTAACCGAACATCATAAGAAAACAAATGAAATATTTAAGGCCTCAAATTTCCACACAAAGTATATATTTTGTCATTAACTCATTCATTAATTAGCCCCTTTATTTGTATAATGGGTCAAACTCATCACAAATACATAACATTTAAAAAAAATGGACCCCAAATATATGGGGAGGCCCTAGCCTGCCTCCCCAAGGAGCAGGCCCTGTCGGTGGTCAAACCGGTCTAGCCACCGGTACGCGGTATTACCGGTCGGACCAGTAATATCGGTGGTATTACCAGACTAGCAAATATAATGATATATATAAATAGAGATTGGTTCCAATGCATCCACTTATTTAAAGTGTGGACGTGAGACCTGATCTCGTCTGTTCACTGTTCATCTAATCTAACGTTCAGGATTGATTTAGTATATTGATTAATTTTCTCCGGCAGTTTCTTCGAGTTGGCCTTTCGTCTTCCTTCAGAATTCTCTTCCTCTTTTTTCTCTCTCCCGCTTCTATTTTTGCTCTTGCTGGTTTAAGCCGATTCCGATTTTGCTTTTCTCTCTCCCGATTTTGTTTCCATTTTCTTGTTCGCAGTTTCTTGTCGCAGATTTTCGTCTTAATCGGTGAGTATTTTTGCTTTTGTTTTTGTTTGTAATCTCTTTTTCGATTTTTGGTTTTTCTTTCTTTCATTTAGTAGATTAAAGTAATATGTCGTTTAAGATCGATTTCGATTTTGCTTTTCATCTCAATTTCTATTTCAATTTTCTCGTTCGCAGTTTCTTGTCGCAGATTCTCGTCTTAATCGGTGAGTATTTTTGCTTTTATTTTTGTTTGTAATCTCTTTAGGTTTTTTTTTTCATTTAGTAGATTAAAGTATGTTTTAGTTATTTTGTATGATCTCTGTTAGTTTTTTTGAAGTAAATCCATGTATAAAGTGTATATCATCCATATTTTTAGGGTTTCTATTGGTTGTTGTCTGATTTGCAAGGTTATTTATGTTTTTTTGCAAGGATAGTTATCCGCAGTTGCAAAGTTAGTCCTATCTTGTTGCGAGGTTATTTTTTGGTGTTGCTAGGTTATTTTTCTGTTGCTGCTAGGTTAGTTTTCTGTAGTTGCTAGGTTAGTTGTATGTAGTTGCAAGGTTATTTGTATCTAGTTGCAATGTTAGTTATTAGTTGTTGCAAGGTTAGTTCTATCTAGTTGCATGTTTAGTTGTATCTATTTGCGATGTTAGTTTGTATTTTTTGTAAGGTTAGTTGTTTTTAGTTTCAGGTTTACTTGTATTAAATTGCTAGTTTTATCTATCTGTAGTTGCAATGTTAGTGCCCTGTAGTTGCAATGTTAGTTACCTGAAGTTGCAATGTTAGTCGCAAGGTTACTTCTCTGCTGATGCAAGGTTTGTTATATCTAGTTGACATTTTTTTTTTTTTTTTTTATAACTCTGTTTAATTTGAAGAAATGGCTACAGAAAGTTCCAATAAGCGTCAGAGTGATGATGGCATTCTTTTGCTGACTGATTCATCTCACCGTCCTGTACGTCAAGCTCGTCAACGGCAGTCTGACGTTCCAGTTCTTTGCCCAAAGCTCTCAACTTGTTCTTCTCCGAAAGTTCTGGTTGAGGCCATTGGTCAATTGAAGGATGACCAGAAAAGAGCAGTAGTTAAAATGGGTTTTGGACATTTGTTGCGTCTCAAAATTAAAGAGCTTCCATCACAGTTATCTTACTGGGTATTGGATAGCTTTGACCAATTTAGCTCTGTATGCGTTTTAAGGAGGGTAACATCCACATCGATGTTGTTGATGTTGAGAGGGTATTAGGCTTGCCTAGAGGGGAGAAGTCTATTGAATTAAAGACGAAGTCCGTTTGTGATTTGTTGAATAATTGGAGGAGTAAGTTTCAAAAATCTTCTGACAAAATCACTCCCGACGATATCAACAAGCAATTGTTGCAGTGTTCTGATGGTGACGAAATGTTCTGTTGTCATTTTGCTGCTTTGGTGGATGCTTTGATCATTGTAACGATCAATTTTGTTGGTTATGTCAACCCTCTTTTCTTCAAGTCCGTTACTAACATAACATCTGTTTCTGAGCTGGATTGGGCTGATTACACTCTTCAAAGTCTGATTACAAAAAGAATGAAATGGGAAAAGAGCAACATGACTTCTTTTAATGGGCCTCTTCTTTTTCTCAATGTAAGAATTTATTTCTATATTATTCTTAATCAATTTATTATTATATTTATTTATATTCCAATTATATATATATATTTTCAAAATGCAAGTTTTATACGTTGATCGGCTGGTTTTTATAAATCGTGAAGTTACAAGGAGTATCTCATCCTTTGTTGGTTGGAACTGTGAGCTTTTGCGCAAGAGAATCGATTCTGAGATAAAAAATGGTGGTTTTGGCCGAGGTTTTGTTGATGATCGTATGGAAAACTCGACATTAGACTTGTTAAAATCAAAACAGAAGGTGTCTGATGATTCTGTTCAGGTTGGTGTTTATTTGATGTAGTTCCAAGTTAATTGTATGTAGTTGCAATGTTATTTTGTATGTTGTTTCAAGGTTAGTTGTTTGTTGGTGCTAGGTTATTATGTATGTAGTTGCTAATATAGTTGTCTGTCATTGCTATGTTAGTTGTCTGTAGTTACAAGGTTAGTTCTATCTAGATGCAAGGTTAGTTATTTCTAGTTGCAAGGTTAGTTCTATGTATAGTTGCAATGTTAGTTTTCACTAGTTGCAAGGTTAGTTGTCTTTAGTTGCTAGGTTAGTTCTATGTAGTTGCAAGGTTAGTTGTCTGCAAATGCAAGGTTAGTTCTATCTCAGTTGCAAGGTCAGTTTTATGTAGTTGCAAGGTTAGTTGTCTTTAGTTGTAAGGTTAGTTATTTTTTGTTGCAAGGTTAGTTCTATCTAGTTGCATATTTACTTCTTTTATTATGCATGTTCAGTTTATTTTTTCTCCATAATTTCTTATAATTGTTCACTCTGTATAATTTTATGTATAAACAGGGTTATAAATCCAAGCTTCTTAGCAAGGTTTTGCGTTTCGCTACTTATGTTGTTGATGTTATAACCTTGCTTGAAGATGCCCCCCATGAAGTGACCGAAGATTTAAATTATAAGAAGATTCGGAAGCCATAGAAAATCATATTTCTTTTAGTCCTGATGTACCTCAATCTTCCCAGAAGACAGATTCTTTTCAAGATAGTGAATATACCGAACGCCTTATCTAAGGCCTTACATCGAGTGTCCGGCCAGCAGGAGTAAATCCACCCCGAATGCGAAAACTTACGCCTTGGCCTTACATACGAGGATCACCAGCCAAAGCTCACGCCCTGACTGCCAACAATAATAAAGGAGACTACCCGAAGGTACGTTCTATAGCTACGGGGATAACCGTTCGACGGCCAATATAGCTCACATCGAAGGCTACATGGTTCACATGCATACATCGATCATACCACAACAATAAAAATTAATTAAGGCATAGCAATTTCAAATAAAACCGATCTGGATATAGCAAGAGGTATAGCCAAACACAGAGTTGAAGGGATTATGGCACAAGTTCAGCTCGAAGGACCTACAGAAATTTATAATAGCCTATCACTGACTATCCAATACAAAACAACACACAAGGCACATATTCTTAGCCGAAATCATATCGACTAAGTGACTCGTGGATTTCCTTGACCGAGTTAGGTACTATGAAGTGACTACCAGTCCTGGACACAACTCAAATACCTCAAGTAAGACACATAAATCATGCCAACATTAATAAAAATCAATCCTAACCTAAACAACAGATAACCGAGCATTAAGACCCCAAAATGAACTAAATTCAGAATTAGGAGTTAGGCTCAGCCAATCAACCTGAAACTTTACCACATTATAAAGCAAACAAAAGCACATAAACTCACCAAGTTTCAGCCATAAATTCATCCGGGAGCATTTTTAAATAATTTAAGAAAAAACAACGCCAAAATCAGAATTTAATGGTTCGCATAGCTACACTTCGG
Source organism: Striga asiatica (assembly GCA_008636005.1). Taxonomy (NCBI): domain Eukaryota; kingdom Viridiplantae; phylum Streptophyta; class Magnoliopsida; order Lamiales; family Orobanchaceae; genus Striga; species Striga asiatica. The sequence continues at coordinate 2,973,822 of BKCP01004516.1, read as the reverse complement.
ATTTAAGTCTGAAATTATTACACAACATAAAACATCACAAAATAACATGTTCCTCCAAATTTCAGCTCAAAACTCCAAGTGTACGATTTTTAATGAATCTTACAAGTTTCTGCCCAGAAACCGTTTTAAACATTTGAACACCAAAAACTCAAAGACAAAATCAGGAGCTTGACACATACATTCAACATACTCAGAGGCACAACCTATCAAAAGTTTAGCCCAAACGGGCAACAACTCGATTTATGGTGAATTTATTACGGTTCAGCAGTATGCTCGGTTTAGAAAAATCATAACTCCCTATATATAACTCGAAACGACCTCAAACCAAAACCAATAAATCAAGGACAACTCCAAGTACCTATAACTCTAGGATTTCCACGAAATATACCACATTACATTCAGTTTGACAATAAATCAAAGTGACGGCAATCACTTTGATATCCAATTTGCAAAATATATATCAAAATTCTCATGAACACCAAATAACATAGGCATTATCACATTCAATAACCAAGTAACATATATCATAAACGGGACGTAAAATTAAACGAGACGGATCGAGCCTTGTACCGTTCTCGGGAATCGATCGAAAACAGAACGAAAGACGAGAGTTGACGGGCTCGGACCTCGGACAGCAACTAAGTCACGCGAACAGTAAGAACGCGACCACGGGGCTGGCTGCGATGGAGCTCGCGGACGGCGACGTCAATGGCTCGACGGAAGTTGCTGGTAGTGGCTCGCGGCAGCAAGGTTTCGACGATGGAGAAGGCTTGTCGACGATGGCGGAGGAGTAGCCATCGGGGCCAGTTGCTGCACGGAGGGGAACTCGCTGGGGTCGAGGTCGCCGGAAAGATGACTGGCCGCGGTGGCGCGTGGAGGACGCTCGCGGATGGAGACTGTCGCTCGAGGGCCGCGACTGGTTGCGGGAGGTGGTTTCACGGCGGAGCAGGGTAGCGGCTCACGGCGTCGCAGCGTGGGGGCTCTCGCTGGTTCTGTTTCGGCGAGAGGAGGAGCTTCCACAGCGAGGTTGATGATGATGACGATGAGGGTCAACGAGGGTGGCGATCTGATTATGAGATGATGGTAGCGGGATGATGGTTCTCGCGAGGAAGAAGGTGATGGCGAAAAGCGAGGGTGATGGTAACGACGATGATGAGAAGGGATGATGATGTTGCAGCAATTATCGAACGAGAGGGAGAGGGAGCAGATTTTTCTTAGAAAAATTAGGAATCCCTTATTTTTCTAAGACTCTTAAACCTAGCACTATAAATAAAGCTCCATCTCCATGAGATTTATTTTTTCACACGCACGCACGCAGGAGAGGAAAAAAAAAGAAAGAAAAGAGAGAAGAACGTCCGACCAAAAAAAAGGACAGGAGAAAAACTTTGGTCGAGCACACGCGAAGAAGCCATCGCCGCCCCAGGCTGGCGGCTTCTCGCCGAAATTCCAAATTTTTTTTTAATGTTCGTCCGCCCTTAATGGAGGACCTGCGAGCTCCAAGCTCGGATTTCAGGCGTCCAACCACAGAGACGCCGAGCGCAACATTGGCGGGAGGGTGATGGCCGATAGTTCTTGGGATTCCAAATCCCAATTTTTATTTTTTTTTAGTCGCCCAACGACAGCGGCCCTTGGACGCGTGTTTTCAGGTGGCCAGCTTCGCTGGCGCTATCGTCGGCAGTTCAAGCAAATCCCTGAATTTTCAGAGCAGTTCGAACATGACAGAAAAACGATTCCAAACTCATTTTCTTAATTGTACTTTAATTATCATTAAAATAATTAAAATATAATTAACAGATTCTTGATCCAACTAAAATCTGAACGTACAGACCCAAAATCCAAAATGAATCCCAGATTACATTATTGGTTCGTTTTGCAACGAAACACAGATTCTACATCCCCGATTTTGGAAATATGTTCGAACAACACAATTTTGCAACCCACAATTCAGCACAATTTAACATATTTTGATCCATGTAAATCCAATTTTAAATCAAATAGATATGAACACCGACCCAGTGCTCTGATACCACTATTGGATTTTATACTTACGAACCTAGCTTACGCGCAGCGGAATTTTAAAATTTTTCTTACCAACAACGAAGATCCGGCTATAACTATTCGATATGATCCTAGATCGCGTGAATAATTAACGAGAATTTACAGTTATTCGTCTATGTCCTCGACTATGGTATCCACACAATTCAATTTTCTGATGCATGATCTAACACCAATGAATCCATTCCGGTGAAGAAGCTAGGAATTCTCGATCCGGAAAGCTAGAGAGTGTTTTGATCTTGATCTCTCAATCTCTAAGATTTTGGATCTTCTGTGGTGGAACCGGAATTTGTAGAGGATCTATGGTGGTCCTTGAAGGTGATATTTACGATGAAAAATGGTCCCCGAATTCAACAACTCAAGTCGGATCTCGCGGCTTACAAGCAGAAGAGCATGAGTATTGAAGCCTACTACGGTAAGACTACCAAACTTTGGGAGGAATTAGCTGATTATGAAAAACCCCCCATGTGTTGTTGTGGTCTCTGTGTGTGCAACTTGCAAGTTGACTGGAATCGTAAACAAGAAAGTGAGAAAGTTCACCAATTTCTCAAAGGTTTGGATCCCACCCTCTATGGTGCCACTCGTTCTAATCTGTTGGCCCAAGATCCCCTCCCGACTTTGAATCGGGTTTATTTCACTTGCATCCAGGAGGAGAGAATGTGCACCATCTCTATCGCCGACGACAATCTTGATGTTGCTGCCGGTTTTGCACTTCGAACGGGCCCGACCTTGATCTCCCGCGGGCATGACAGTGCTACAGGCGGTGGGCGCACTGGCGGGCCTCCTCATGCGCTGTCAGCGGCTGGTACTGTGCCGCAGGTGACGGACTCTACGACTGATCAGTCTGGCGGAGCTGCGGGCGGTGGACGAGGCCGACAACGACTGTGTTATAACTGTGGGAAGACCACACATCTCGCAGCCAGCTATTTTGAGGTGCTAGGCTATCCTGAATGGTACCCTCGTGGTTGTAATGCCCCGTTTGAATTATGAATTTTCTTTGGATTATTTATTTTATTATGCATTTTATTTTCTGAGCTCGACAAGTCCTTCGGATTTATTTAGACGTTAGTGTCTATTTAAATTATTCGAACTATCGGATTATCAGATATTCGTTAGCCAGTCGATTTTAGTCAATTTAATTATTAAGAGAGAAACCGAAATTATTAGAATTTCAGTTTATTGGCTGCCGTTCGTTTTGACTTCGTATTCAGCTTCGTCGATCTTATTTTTCTCGACTCCTTAGAATTCATCAAGATCAATTTTAACCAGATTAATTTTATTTCGAACTGTCACTAGCCGACTGATCGGGTTCAATTTCTTATTGGCCTTCTAATTCATATGTTCGGCACATTTTCTAGAAGTTGTCAGCCCACTTTAGCAAGAGAGAGTTTTAGCCCAAATTTTCCTATTATCCGGCCCATTTAGAACAAGATTTACGCCCAATATCTCTCTCTCTCGTGAATCGACCTAGCAGATGTATGATCCCCTTTCTTCTTCGTTTTAAAATTTCGCCCAAATCTCAGATAGATCCGAACCAGAATTCACTCGATCTCAGCCCGTCGATCGCCACTAATACCTTTCTCCGATCTCCTCATCATCTCCATCGTTCGATCCGAATCCTTCTTTCTTTCTCTTGTTGGGCTCGTCGATCAGAGAGAGAGAGGAGAATCGATTAACACCATCGTCGTATCGCAGCAACCCTCAGCCGGCGACCCACTTCAGTAGCTCCTCGCTTGAAATCGTAGCCGTGTCTATTCGCTTGTCGCCTCATCACCACCCCGTCAGTCTCCTCCGATATCGCGATTCCCCACATCGGCGAGTGAGCAGACCCAGCCTCAGTTCACGACGAGCGGCGGCGGTATATTTCCGGCGAGCTCCGCCGTCGCTAGCAGTAGCAGACCAATCCGGTCACCTGCCGGTTGATCCGAGGAGTTTCCTTCGCTGAAGCCGGAGACAATGCACAACACTTCTCGCCGGCCGTCCGACTTACAACAGCCCCTTTCCGTCTTCGTCTCGACGAGCATGTTCTGTCACACCCGAAGCCCCGTCGGCCTTCGTTCAGGCCTGAACAGCCGCAGCACTCCCCATCCGCTTCTTTTTCGAGCAGCAGCAGCCCCGTAGTCTGGCAGCGGGCAACCGACGACTCTCAAGTAGCAGCAAGTGGCCGTCTTTGAGATAGCCGTGACCCCCAGCAGTGGCCGTGCGTGAGAATTGATAGCGGAGTGCGAGCCGGGAGATAGTCAGCGAGTAGTCGAGCCCGTTCTCTCCGATCGTTTCTCGTTAGTTCCCGAAAGAGGTATATGGCTTATCTTCCTCGTATTTTTTAGATTTTAATTTGAACGATTAAAGAGGTCTTAAGGTTCATGATCATGAGATTTATTAAATTGAGAAGAAGCTATGACATTTGAGTATTCGTTGATGATGTTGAACTCTCGTTTCGGTGATTGATTAGCCTTTAAAAATTTATATTTTTAAAGTTTATAAAGGTCGGGATAAATGATTTGAAGTTATTTTGATAAACGGGATCAATTGTTGCCTTGTTCGGAGCCTTGTCGGGTTTCGAATAAATGAGTTGAGATGATGTTGATATGCAGCGATTTTACTGATTTTCTGAGCATTTATATGCTGAAAGTATGTGAATTTATGTTATTATATAGTTGGGATCAATACCTAAGAGTCGTTTGAAAATGGGGATAAATTGCCGAAGTTTCGGGCCTCGTCTATTTTCGAAATTTTGAGGACTTTGTTGCTGCGTTTACTGAGTTTTAGCAGCCCTATTTATGCTAATAATATAGCCTTTAAAAATCAATTATGATGTGACTTCGAGTATGGTTAAATGTGGAAGAAAAGAGAAAGAAAGAAGTTGGATTTTTACTAAGTGATATGTTGTGGCCTTATGAAATATTTCTTGTGGAATCTATATTCTTAGTAGTATGCTATTAATGAATGACTATTTATTTTAGCCTCTATTTTCCTTGATAAGAGTATGTGCGTGGTTTTTAAGATTAGAATTATGAAAAGGCTTGAGCTCGTATGTGTGTTGTGGTGGTGGCCAATCCATGCATTACCTTAAGGTGTAAATCATGTTGGTTGAGATTATATGGCTGTTACTATTCTTTGCATTCAGAGGTTTTAATTTTAAAATTTCTAAGACCTTATATATGTATTGCTTAAATGTTGATAAATATTGAAGGACGCCTTGTTGTGATAGTTTTGTGTTGTGAGTATACCCGGTTCATTGCTGAGGTTGTGATGAGTTATTCATGTTGATTTCATTTTATTTATGCAATGTTATGCTCAGCTATTATGGCTTATGAATTGTTGTTGAAGTTTATAAAATATATATATATATGTGAATTATCCCGATATCTTTTTTTTATAAGTCTCAGTCGAGAGTTTCAACATTAAACAAAAAAGAATAAAAATAAAATAAAATCATAGAAGAAAAGATTTTATAAGTCGTGAACCTTAAGCTAGGAAATCCTTCAAATTGATAAATTATAAATTAGTTACCGAGTTGAGAGTTAGTTGTTTATTCGAGTATCACTTATTTTTATGTAGATTCTGAGGAGTCGAGCGCTCGAGTTTCCACATAAGCGACGACTCTCAGTTTCTGTTCAGAATATCCAGGTGGGTTAGTTATTCTATGCATATGTAATTTATATGTGTTAAATCGGTATGATCTATGTATGCATGTGAGCATATAGCCTATAGATGTGAGCTTGATGGCTATCGGTACGGTTGTCCCTAGGGATGGCAAAATGACCTGGACCCGGCCTGACCTGGCCCGACCCAGAGTGTTTGGGGCAAGATTGGCCTGCCCCGTTTACAAAACGGGCCAGGGCGGGTCCGGCCCGTTAAAAAATCGGGCCAGGTCCGGGTCCTATATATTGGCCCG
>BKCP01004516.1:2933171-2947591 GCA_008636005.1 Striga asiatica | reverse complement strand
TTATTATTATTATTATTATTATTATTATTTTTCATTTTTATTATTTTTTTTGCTGAGGTGTCTTCATTATATATTTATTTATTTATTTTTGTATTTTTTATTTTATTTTCTTTTTAATTTAACTATGTGTAAATAACACATAGGAAATTAAGGAAAGTTATAATGCCACGTCATTACCTAATCCCGCCACATCAGCTTTTTTATTCAGGTGGGGTGATTAATATATCTTTTCCGACTAAATTGCCAACTACATGTTTCTCTTTTGTGAGGGACAACAAAATGTCTCTTTTATTGACAACGTCTAACTTGTTGTATCATTTTGTAATTTTGCCATCACTTGCCAGTGAGCACAGTTGAACAGACATGCATTTTACTATCCTTTGAATATAGAAAATTTATGATTACGTTACTTGAATATAATCAAGATGTCACTTTTAGAAATGTCCTTATCACGTTAAACAACTCAAATAAATTAAAGAAGAATAAAATCTATCTTCTATATATTGATTTCAGGAAGTGCGAATAATTAACATTGACAATTTCAGTTTTCAAACTTTAAAATATGGGGTGACACAACTATATTTACATCACTATTGTTGTCGGTTACGAATTAAAGGAGTTTTATGGATTTCATGAAATAAAAACTAAAATGTCAATAAATAACTATTATGCGTTGTGGTCCGAGTTCTGCAATATTGTAGGTAGGATGTCAAAACTGTTACATGTGTTTGTATGGTTAGGTCCACAAATGTTTACAAGTATATATTATTCAATTATATGAGCACACATATGTATACCTTTGATCAAGTCTGGTGACTGATGTGCCGGGTTGAAGATATACACGAACTGACGGCTGGCGATTGGAATACTTCCACAGTCCGACTGAAGCCGATGACCTACAAAACAAGGACAATAGGAAGAATTTCCGACATGAGCACTCTGACGCTCAAGAAAATCGATGAAGATCGTGTATCGTAGACAGATTTTGCGTAAAGTGCACGTTAACGGCCTTGCTTGTACACACTGAAGGCCTCAATAAAACGCAAAAGTTTGTGAAAAAACACACTGACGGCCTTGTTAAACACAAAAGAATTGTTCAAACGGATGATTTTCTATTAATTTCTTCAATCATTATTTCGAGTGGTTCATGAGACGGGTATTTAACTCTATTCTAAAAATCGGCCTAGGCGGTGCCCGGACGCCTCCGATTTGCACAAATCGGCAGAAAAAATCGGCCAGACGGCTAGGCGGCCCTAGGCGGGCTTGACGGCTTGGCGGCCAGGCGGTTAGGCAGCGCCTAGGCGGGCATAGGCGGACCTAGGCGCTGCTAGGCGGGCTCGGCGGCAATTTTTTATTTTTTTTTATTTTTTTTAAATACTAATTACATTATTTTGTTTTCATATTTTTCTTTAAAATATATTAATATTATTATTTAGACTTAGGTGTGTGGATTTATCATAAGTTGAGATAGTTTTATTTCGTATAAAGTTAAAATAAATAGAAAATAAGGTATTTAATATTAATTTCTAAGCCCCGCCTAGGCGCTCTAGGCGCTAGACGCTGGTCGAGCGCCTAGCGGGCGCCTAACGACTTTTAGAACACTGGTATTTAAAGAGAATAACTTCTAATCCTGTGAGGACTTAACTTCTAAACTATGGAAAGTAAATATCTAGCATCCTAAGAATTACCAAATAATAAAACACCTAAACATACTAGGTACAGTAAACTAGGCATATAATCTAATAATAAGTTTCCTAAAATCGGCCAAGATTTTCTAGAAGAGTCTCGGACACTTGTTGTGCAAGGCACGCCCGCCTTGTGAGCTAATTGCCCGCGCACGAGAATGTCGAGTCTGTAACGCCCCGTTATTTATATAAGAAAAATCCCGAGTTTTCAAAAATTAGAGTTTATTTTTTAAATTCATTTTTATTTTCGAAAACTATTTAACGGGCGCTACTCAATTAAATCATTCAATCACATATAGCTCAAGCCATATCTGAGCCTATGGGAGCTTCCTTCCCAATATCCATCATATATACATGTTTGTAATATTTTTGGGCATGTGGTAACCAAGCTACCCGACTCGGGTCGTTCTCAAAGGAAGGCTGTTTGGAGCTTCGTTTACTGCCTAGTCGTCAAAGTCATATAACCAAAAAGAAGGTCCTAAACATTCTACTCGCTTGATTGTGGGTGATTTGCACGAAATTACACTAAAAATCTAGAGCAAATGATGAAAATGCAAGAATCGAAGGAATTGTGAAAGCATTGGTTGTACGGAATCTCCATAACTCAAGAAAATAAAGGAAAACAAGAGAAAACATGCGAGCAAAGTGATCCTAGGTAATCTAACACGAGCTTTCTACACTAAATCATCACGCTTTAAACAAAGTCGAGACCTTTATACTAGATAAGCACGTATTGATTCCTAACACACAAAAGCAAGCAAATAAAAATAAAGAAAAACCAAGAAACGAGCATAAACACACAATTCGAAAGGCAAAGTCGAAGTAGTGGGGCCTAAGCAAGGTACCTACTCTCCCATAGCATGCTCGGACGAAAATAGTGAATAAAGTTCGAAACTTGAATGAAAATAAACTTGCCGGAATTTCGTCGGAAAAATAGTCATGAACCTCCCAACCAAAGCATAAAAAGAAAAAGAGGAGAGAGAAGAGAGAAAATGGAGAGGATTTCCCAACTTAAAAGTTGGGAAATGAGGGTTGTGTCCAAAATTACAAAGCACAATGTCTTTATATAGCTACACCACAAACACACACTAAAAACACACACATTTAGTCAAAAATGACACAAACACTCTCGAGCTCGCTGGCGCGTGGGCGCGGGTGCGCGGGCCGGTGCGTGGGTCCAGACCCGGTCATGGCCCGGGACGGCTCGGGTGGTTCGGTTGGCTCGTTCGGGTCGGTCGGCTCGGATGGGTCGGACGGGTCAGGTTGGCCGGGTCGGGCGACTCGATCGGGTCGGGTCGGTCGACTCGGGCGGCTCGGTTTGCTCTAATTTCTTGCACGCTTATCCGATTTACTTGAAACTTCGACCCGCGCTCCTCAAATCCTTTTCTCCTCGTCTTGGAATGCTCAAATCGATATCACCAAATTAATGTATATGCTCGGAAATGGTTTGCGTGGCTCGGACATGATTCGGACGGCTTGAAAATGTCTCGGAAGTGGCTCGTCTTCCCAAACACGAACAATTTGGACCTAGTGAACACCAAAAAGACAAGAAAAGTACGCCGAACCACAAAAACACTATACGAGAATAAAAATGCACGAAACATGATAAAATGGACCGGTCGACACTAAAACAGACCTAAAAAGGCTAAACTAACGCACATAAAACACACGAAAATAAGAACAAAAATACAATAAACAATACACAAGATAAATATCATCATATCTATATCCTTGCAGTCATACATAATCATAACATCATTTTCATATCCTCACAGTCATACATAATCATAACATCATATTTTATTCCAATAACAAGTGAGGTGAACCCGTTTCATAATTCATTTTGTTTTCGAAAACAATGTATCAAGTTGACATCATAATCATAGCAATATACTCAACACGGAAGCATGAACAATTTAATAGACAGGCAATAATGACCCCGCTCGCTCGTCTTTTGCCGCTGCCACCAGCCAACCTGAAAGAGGGGGGGGGGGGGGGTGACATGAGGGTGAGCAGTCCACTAACTCACCGCTATGCACATAAATCAAATAATAACAGAGAGTATGGTCGCAACATGAACATAAATCAATCATAATATCACATCTCCTAATCATCATATAATACTCATGTGCACACCTATAAAAGCCACTAAGGTCGATAACCGCACACAACAATGGGAGTACATGCTGAAGGTCGATAACCACGCATAACGACATGTTAAAAGGAGACTGCCTCATAATAAGCACCGTCGAAGGTCGATAACTGCGCACGACGACGACTGATACCATATCGAAGGTCGTACCGCATCCAACGATAGGTTACATGGTCCACACACATATATTGATCATCCCATCCAGCAATCATAAAGAAATATGGCATAGAAAATTTAATAACACCCACCTAGTCAATAAGGCAGTAAGCAAAGCTGGGTTAGCAGAGTAGGTTGAGAGCTCAGCTCTTCAGACACCTACATTTAGTCAAGATAACATTATTTTGACACTTAAAAATAATCACGAAAATTCATATTTAATCGAACATTATCAACTAAGTAGTTCGTGGAATTTTGTGGAATTTGGAACTCTTGAATTTGAAGGCTAGACTCGGGAATGTCATTTAAAGATATTAAAAATGGACTTGGCATAGAAAATGAGGTCAAAGGGTCAAAATTAAGTCAAACAGTTTGAGAAAAACGAGAAAACAGAATTGCGGGCTCGGCAATACCTCGGGTTGGGTGCGGACCGGGGCTAGCTGGGCTGGTCTGGGCACGGGTGGGCTGGCCAGGGTGCGCTGGGGCACGGGGCGGCAGCTGCTGGTCCACGGGTGGTGGCGCTAGGAGTGCCTGACGGCCGGTTGGTGGTCAGTGGACGAGTCCGGGCGCGGGCAGGTGCGGGACGCGGGCGATATGGGCAGTCATAAGGGGACAGGCACGCAGAGCACTGGGACGCGCGCGGGGCAACACTAGCATCTCGGGGTGGCACGGGTCGCGTGTGGGTGGCACTGGCAGAGGCCTGGGGCCAATGACAGCTTAACGTTACAATCGAGGCTTTTGGAGTTTGGCTCGGGGTGATTCAATGAAATTTTAACCAGGTAACAACAACCCAAAAAAAGGCATAAGAACACAAAATATCGACCCTTGAACGAATTTTTGCAAAAGAAAGGACAAAATGAAGGGTTTCCAGTTCAATGGGCTAAGCTTGGTGTTTGGAACTGAAAACGTTACAGCAATACACAAACCAAAAGAAACTCCTATTCCCAAAATTTCAAGTCATTTGGTGTAGAATCATTTTGCACAAATTTTTAAAGTTTAAGGGTCCAAAGAACAATTATCGATTAAGATAGCTACAAATCGAATTAATCCATGAAATTCTAAGAGCAACCTGAAAATATCAATATAGACTCAACCTCAAAACTTCTAATCAAAAGGACAGACCAATCTTTTTATACAATTTTTCAAAATTAAGGCCAATAACGGCATGCTTCTGATCGAGTAGCTACAAATCGAATTTAAATCGTAAATTTTAACACAATGAACCACAACATAGCAGGATCTTACCCTCGAAATTTCAGCCAAAAAGGATGAGAACTCGATTTATCAGGGTTTTTCCAAATTTTAGAGACAACCTAGACTTTAAAAATTCTAAAAGGCATCAAGACTCAATCAATTCAACCTAGGGCTTCAAGAACAACCTCAAGACATCCCAAGGTTCCATAATTCCACATTAAATCCACAAAAAAAATCGAGATTTATTTATTCTTCAATTAAATCAAATAAGTCTCAACTTGAACAATTTAGATCCAATTCAAATCAGTAAGGATCTAATCATATCAGCCCATAATACTCAATAATACATAAGAAAGAGGGAGTTCAGCCATGATTTACTAAAAACCAAGGGAATCCACATGCAAGAGATCGGATCGAGCAATGGAGGGTGCCCTCGGCGGCTATTGATCGGCTCGGGTCATGCGTGGTGGCTGCGAGTGATCACCAGCGGGCGGCCTCGACGTCCTAGGTATGTTCTTGACGTTCTAAATACAACCAGGAAGGAGAAGGATGGCCGGGGCTGGGAACCTCGCGGTGGCCTCGCGGTGGCGGCAAGTGTCAAGTAGGCGCGCCAGCAGAGTGCAGGGTCGAGAGGAGAAAAGCGATGATGTTGGGGCGTTTTCTCAAGTCTCTTCTGGTTTTACGTGTGAGAAGAGGATGAGGAACGTTAGGTCTTGATCGCCAACAAAACAAGTGGTGAGAGGGGATTTTTAAAGAGAATAAAATTATATGCCATAAATAAAGATTTGATTCCAAGGCCTAAGGGATGAAGGGGGGAGGGGGGGTCGCGTTTTCTAAGCCCTATTTTTGAAAGACTTTACAACAAACCACCCTCTTTAGATCACCTCAGAGTGATTGGATCTTTATGTTGTGCTTTCACTTTGCAATCAAACAGACATAAATTTGATCATCGATCATCAAAGTGCATTCGTTTTGGATATCCATATGGTTGTAAAAGATACAAGCTTTACAACCTAGATACCAAGAAAATATGGTTTTACTCAATCTTCAGCAGACTGTTCTTTGTTCACAAAATCATGTGATTCATCTTTTATTGCTCTGTTAGTGTAGGTTGATGATATCATTCTGACATGTACTTCTTTATCTGCAACAAGTCTATCAAATCTCATCTTGATTTATGTTTTACAATAAAAATATTTGGGGAAATCAAGGTATATCTTGGGCATTGAAATAGCACATTCTGAAAAAGGTATACACTTATGCCAAAGAAAGTATGCTCTTGACATACTCTCTGATACAAGCTATATAGGTTGTAAACATGCTAAAATCTCAATGGAAACAAAATCAAAATTGCATGAGGCCAACTCTAATTCAAATTTAATTGATGCATCTTCATATAGGAGACAAGTGGGTAGGTTATTATATTTAACCATCACTGGACGTGATTTAGCATACAAAATACAGTGTTCGAGTCAATTTATTGCTCAACCAACTTCTCAACATCTTGCAGCAGCACATAAGGTCTCATGTATGTCAAAACCACTCCTGGACAAGGTATTCTCCTTCTCAAATCCTCCAAACTGCAACTTAATGCTTTCTCTGATAGTGATTGTGCAGGTTGCCCTAATACCAGAAAAAGTGTAACATGTTACACATTTTTTTTGGGAGATTCTCTAATATCATGGAAATCAAAGAAACAAAATACAATTCGTAGATCCTCTACAAAGGCTGAATATAGAGCTTTAGCATCTACTACTTGTGAAGCTCAATGGATATTATACTTGTTTCTGACTTACACATTTCTCACCCTCAACATGTTTTCATGTTTTCAGATAATAAGTCCGTTGTTTGCATTGCTCACAATCCTGTGCATCATGAGAGAACCAAGCATATTGAAATAGACTGCCACATTATTAGAGAAAAGGTCTCCAAAGGAATCATCAGGTTGCAACACATTGCCACCAGTGATCAACCTGCAGATCTTCTCACCAAGCCTCTACCATTTCCAGCCTTTGAAAAGTTAATGTCCAAGTTAAACATGGCCAATATCCATGCTTAACTTGCGGGGGGCATTAATGTATAAGGAAATGTATACGGGCTTTTATGTCTTTCCATATGTATTGATATCCATGCTATAAATCGTGTTTTATGTATTATCACTTTCAGTAGAATAGTCAGAGTATAAATAGTTGATGTATTAGGGTTACATTCACTTTTCACCTATTTAGTTTCTGAATAAAGTTTCTCTCGTTTTCTTTTCTCTCGTTCGATATTGCTTCACAATTTCAGATCTCATTTGATCTGTGTTTCATGATCATAATAACTTGACTCGAATAACCTAGCTAGACACATATATAAAAAAAAAGTATGAAAAGAATTTTGAAGTATTAAAATAAATTACGTGCGTGACACATTTTTGAAAGTATTAAAATAAATCTCCACAAAATCCTGTTTCTCCAACAGATTCTTTCCCAAGTCCTGTCCCTCAAACAAATCCTTCACCACCTATATCTCTCAGAAGATCTACAAGACAAAACAATTACCCTCCTATCTCAATATTTACACACACTTTTATACAGATCAGTCCCAACATCATCATTTGAATCAAACATCTTCATCTACAACACTTTCTGGAAAACATATTTCAGGATAACCATATCCTATATCTCTATCTACTAAAAACCTCTCTACTGAACATGCATGCTTCACATCATCTATTTCTAAACATACAGAACCTAGAACTTTCAGACAAGTAGTTTCAAATCCACTTTGGCAAGAAGCCATGTCAAAAGAATTGAATGCCTTGGAGAAAACCAATTCTTGGATTCTCACTGATTTGCCTAAGGGTAAACATTGCATAGGTTGTAAATGGGTATATAAGATTAAATATAAATCAGATTGCACAATAGAAACATATAAATCCAGATTAGTGGCTAAAGGATATACCCAAGAAGAAGGCATCGATTATTTTGACACATTTTTCCCTATTGCTAGAATTACAACTGTCAGATTAGTCATTGCACTTGCATCCATTCATAGTTGGCACATTCATCAATTAGATGTTAATAAAGCTTTCTTGCATGGTGATCTCGATGAAGAGGTATACATGAACCCACCCCCTGGATATTGTGAACAATCTGACAATATGGTTTGCAAATTGATTAAAAGCTTATATGGATTAAAACAAGCTTCCAGACAGTGGTTCACTAAATTAACCCATTGCTTGCTTAAATATGGTTTTACTCAATCTTTAGCAGACTGTTCTTTGTTCACAAAATCATGTGATTCATCTTTTATTGCTCTGTTAGTGTAGGTTGATGACATCATTCTGACATGTACTTCTTTATCTGCAATAAGTCTATCAAATCTCATCTTGATTTATGTTTTACAATAAAAATATTTGGGGAAATCAAGGTATATCTTGGGCATTGAAATAGCACATTCTGAAAAAGGTATACACTTATGCCAAAGAAAGTATGCTCTTGACATACTCCCTGATACAAGCTATATAGGCTGTAAACATGCTAGAATCCCAATGGAAACAAAATCAAAATTGCATGAGGCCAACTCTAATTCAAATTTAATTGATGCATCTTCATATAGGAGACAAGTGGGTAGGTTATTATATTTAACCATCACTGGACGTGATTTAGCATACAAAATACAGTGTTCGAGTCAATTTATTGCTCAACCAACTTCTCAACATCTTGCAGCAGCACATAAGGTCTCATGTATGTCAAAGCCACTCCTGGACAAGGTATTCTCCTTCTCAGATCCTCCAAACTGCAACTTAATGCTTTCTCTGATAGTGATTGTGCAGGTTGCCCTAATACCAGAAAAAGTGTAACATGTTACACATTTTTTTTGGGAAATTCTCTAATATCATGGAAATCAAAGAAACAAAATACAATTCGTAGATCCTCTACAAAGGCTGAATATAGAGCTTTAGCATCTACTACTTGTGAAGCTCAATGGATATTATACTTGTTTCTGACTTACACATTTCTCACCCTCAACATGTTTTCATGTTTTCAGATAATAAGTCCGTTGTTTGCATTGCTCACAATCCTGTACATCATGAGAGAACCAAGCATATTGAAATAGACTGCCACATTATTAGAGAAAAGGTCTCCAAAGGAATCATTAGGTTGCAACACATTGCCACCAGTGATCAACCTGCAGATCTTCTCACCAAGCCTTTACCATTTCCAGCCTTTGAAAAGTTAATGTCCAAGTTAAACATGGGCAATATCCATGCTTAACTTGCGGGGGGCATTAATGTATAAGGAAATGTATACGGGCTTTTATGTCTTTCCATATGTATTGATATCCATGCTATAAATCGTGTTTTATGTATTAACACTTTCAGTAGAATAGTTAGAGTATAAATAGTTGATGTATTAGGGTTACATTCACTTTCACCTATTCAGTTTCTGAATAAAGTTTCTCTCGTTTTCTTTTCTCTCGTTTGATATTGCTTCACAATTTCAGATCTCATTTGATTTGTGTTTCATGATCATAATAACTTGTCTCGAATAACCTAGCTAGACACATATATAAAAAAAGGTATGAAAACAATTTTGAAGTATTAAAATAAATTACATGCGTGACACATATAAAAAAATAAATTTTGAATACATTTTTGAAGTATTAAAATAAATCACATGAATCACGTATTAAATAATATTAGAATATAGATATTGTATTTGTAGAATAAAAATAAATTATATGGACCTCCTAAAAGAACTTGTGAATTATTGAACTACTCTTTTATATATGACACTTCAAAACTTTTAAATTAATTATTATTTTTGTAAATGCAAAGATATTTTTTCTTATGTACTTGAATTTTAATTAGAAAAAATAATATATTTATTAAAAGGTCCGCCATGAGATATACTAATCGCTTTATTCTTATTGAATGACAGGTCATTTAAGGTTCATATATCATTTCATTGCATATGCCACATAAATAAATGAGACTTGACATTAAAGTTTTTATATATTGAAATACCATTTATTTAAAAAAAAATCATAAAAATATATAACTAAATTGTAAAGTCAATAAATCCAATCGCATACTAAATATTCTAATAGAAGTCTAACACAAACAATTATTGTCTCTAATAAATTTATTCAAATAAATTTTATTTAATTAAATAATATAATGTAAACACAAAAAGAAGACGAAAACGAGGTAATGAGCTAAAAGAAAAGGCGAGAAGAGACTTAGGCTCCGTTTGTTTTGAGGGATTTGAAATCCTTTGATTTCAAAAATTTTTAAATATAAATTTCTTGAGTTGCACACTCTTTGAATGAATATGTTGAAAATATTATAAATCAATTGTCTAGCTCGCACCGATGGTGTTGACTCGCGGTGGTGATGAACCTAATTGATCGCGGACGGCGTGGTCGTCAACGGTGATAAACAGTGGATTTCAAATGACTAGGTTTGATGAGCCATTTAAAATTCTTCAAAATAATGACTAAAAAGATCTAGCATAAATTTGAAATCCCCAATATCCATCATCCCAACATGCATGAGGATTTGAACTTGTAAATTTGAAATCTATGGATTTCAAATCTCTCAGTCAATCCTTTAAAACAAACGGAGCCCTAAATCATTTTCAAGTATATAATTCAAATTTAATTTAAAACAAATATAATTTATTTGTGTCAAAATAAGATGAATCTGTGACTAGTGTAATATAACATGGGCTAAAAAATTTTTTACTAGTACATATTTAGATGTCCCAAAAAATTAAGACCGGTCTGGAGCGCACCCCACCTTTGAGATGGCTCCGTCCATCCGATTCATGCTTACCACAACTATGACGTAAGGGCTCATATCTTGAAGTGCATATATGTTCAAAACATCAATATAGTTGAGTTATAACTTATAACCATTATTAGAGTGTACATTTATAGAAACAACATGTTTTGGGTGTTTCTGGCCTCGGTTGGTTGGCGAATGGCAATTATATTTCGTAATGTTTACATATTTTCATTAAATTTAAACAGTATTAAGCAATCGCGTGCACTTTCAATTTTAAATTTAACACAAGTGCAATGTAAGGCTAAAATATTATAAGGGTTAATTTGACAGATTAATTTTTTGTGGTCTTTCCTCATTGACGAGAATCGCAATTGTACTATTGATTTTACATTAAGCTAGCCATCAAAGAAATATTGAATCAACAAATTAGAATCATTTCTAAATTCAGAAATTTTGTTAGATCTAGACATTTAACCGTTAAACAATTATATTTTAAAAAATATGCATACTCACCCTTAGATACTTTAGAAAAATAATATAAATAATTGTATGGTACTTTTCAATATAATTAACAGTGTATATTTTATTTAAAAAGTAGGACTAGTTAATTTGACCGTCTAATTGTTAGGCTGACTATTAGAAAAATTTATATTTAGGTATAAATTTGCCTTTTGTTGATAATTGAAATATAAATTTCCAAATTCAATACTTTTTGGAAATTAAAATATCTCTCATACTTTTATTTGTTCAAATTTTTAGCACGTGTAATGATTCTAAAATTGTATATCTCCAATATATATATATATATACACATATATATATATATATATATATTACTACGCAATTTTCTATATTTGTTGTCGGTTACCTTATCGTTCAAATTTATCAACNTATATATATATATATATATATATATATATATATATATATATTAATTTGAAAACCAACCTAAAATTAGCCTACTAAATGATAAAATTTATGTTGTACAAGAGTTTCTTGTCATCAAAGCATCGGAAAGTACTAATCGACTAGGACGGTTTTGTACATGCCACCCATTTTATTTTATTTTTTTTACTAAATGAGGGGTACTTGTTCCTCATCCAATGGATGAGGGTGCCACCCTGGGTGGCATGTACAAAACCGACTAAGACCATGTTAAACTCCATAATTAGATAAGAATAACTAATTAAAAAATTATTATAAATATTGATTATGTTTAAATATCACTTGTGATTTGTCCTACGTTGATTCTATAGAGAAAATGAGCTAGCTTATATATATTTAGTGGACTATTCATCTCATCACCAATTAGTTTTTGTTTTAAGATACAACCTCACTATGATGCACCTAACCTCACACTCTTATGGTGCGTTTCACATGCGTGGGACCGCATCAGCTTGTATAAATCTTATAGATAAGGCTCAAATGAATTCTATAATTAGGGAAAAGTTGTTATACTGATAAAAGGAGGGTGAGTTACTGAGTTACGATTTATACAATACAAACGAAGTAAAAATAATATAATAATAAAATAGAAAAAGAATAAGAGGGAGATAGGGTTTCAGATCAACTTTATTAGTGAAAGGGACATGTTGGTCATACAGTCAAAGAAAACATGGCCTTGAATGGAAATAAAGTAGATTTAATACTAGTTCAAATAATTGTCCTCTACCCATGGCCCTTGTAGACTTGGGGAACTCCCTATTTCAGACCTTCAAATTGCCACACTGTGAATGTCTACATCTTGTGTATCTAAATGAAAGTACCCTATAGTTTAACTTTCATATACATATATATACAGTTCTATTCAAAAAGGACTAGACAATGCACGAGCAACCAAAAAAGAGAGAAAAAAATAATAAGAATAATAATTAATTTGACAAAATTTTGGAATCACAAATTTTGTCTTGTTGGATATTTACATGTATTGATTCATGTTCTCAATAGTGCCAATGTGTATTTAATAGAAGTATACATTTTCTTTTTTCTGGGTTATGGATACTGATAATAATTGTTAATACTTAAAATGGTATGGAGAGAATACTAAAGAATATGTCCGTCAAATGGACTGAATGGAATATCAAAGCTGCACTCAAATGCCATAACATGTTTAGTACGGATAAATTCTGCAATTAGTAGCCTTCTATTTTGAGATCATATTTAGGCAGTCACTGGTCATATAGCTGTCACAGTTTTTCAGTTTGTTCCTTTTAATTGGGTTATATAACTTATTTGATAAGACACGGGATGCATAAATACAACGAATTCAATTGTTATATGTTTAAAATGTGTCGATAATAAACATTATCAAGTTAATTAACAAAGCAATTGATATATGTACTCAGCTGTGGACAATTTTACTCAATTTTATTTTTTTTTAACCTGGACAGGTCTGATGGATGTGTTAACAATGAACCCGTTTGACCAGGACAAGTCAACTCGGTTCTACTCGGCATATGTATATATATATATATATTAACTATTTCAATTTTGAAAATAAAATTATGTGTATGTATTTATATGGTAAATACTTATAAGGAGATACAATATAATTAAGATACAAAATTATAAAAGTTATATATAATTTATTTATTTTTATAATATTTATGTATAATTATAAGATAATATTATATATATATATATATAATTTTAAAACATTTAAAATGAAATAACCTTTCAACAGTTGATCTAATGATTCAGAACCGGTAAGCCGAACGCAAGTTCGAGTCAAATACCTAACCGAATTTGAAAACATTCATTTTACTTGATACGGGTTTAAAGAAAAAGAGACGATTCGTTCCTCATGATTAATTATGGTTTTACTACTATTTTTGTCACCAATGCTTTGGCTAATTTTCCACTTATGTATTATCATCCTTTTGTTTAGGATANCTTTTCTATTTTAAAAAGAGAGGAAAGGATGCTAATGAAGCTTTTCCACTTGAGATAGCTAGGGCAAATTTGCTGTCAGCTTTTTGAACTGGTGAAAACAAACTCGGTGAAGTAATTTGACCCGAGTTTCATTATTTCACATAATAGAATACTCGTGTGAAATAACATACTTTTCAAGTTTATAATTTAAAAAAAAAAAGAATTATATTTGCGGTATTACATGAAATAATCATGCTACGGTAACATAATAAATAATATAATATCATGTTATTTACACGCCACATCACATTGCTTCTAAAATCAACAGCCATTAAATACACATATCGATTTTTTGCCATCATCTATGTCAAACAATTATGTAATATTCTTTCATAAAATATGCCACTTTACCAATATTCGTTTCAAAATGTCAGATTGACTGCAAATTTGAAAATTTTACAATGGCTGCTTTGTAACATTAATACAATACAAATACAAGTTCCCACTGTACAAAATGAAGAAAGAAAATTTAAAATTATTGTAAAATGATTTTATCACTAATTAATGAAAATTAATACTCCAAAAG
>BKCP01004516.1:2917069-2932693 GCA_008636005.1 Striga asiatica | reverse complement strand
CCCGAGACATGTTCCCTTCGGACAACAACAAGAGTAGTACTGATCTCGAAAACCCGCTGGAAACAAACCCAATATTTTTCTCCAATTTCCCCTCCCCTTTTCTGGACGAGGAACTCCCCCTCAACCAAATCCTCCACTCCAACAAACCCGACCCGAATCCAGGACCCGACCCGGCCAAAAAGCTGAAATCGAAGGCCAATGACAGAAGGAAACGGAGCGGGAAAAAAGACCGTCACAGCAAGATTTGCACGGCCCAAGGGATTAGAGACCGGCGGATGAGGCTTTCCCTCCAGGTGGCGCGTAAGTTTTTCGATCTCCAAGATATTCTAGGCTACGACAAGGCCAGCTGCACCATCGAGTGGCTTTTCAGTAAATCCAACACGGCAATACGAGAACTCATCACCCAAAAACAAAATAATAATTTAAATTTCTCCGAGTCGTACTCGGAGTGCGAGGTGGTATCAGGTGTTCATGAGGTGAGCTCCAAGGAAGAAGTATTAAATAACACAAAAAGGAAAGTGGTTCAAGTTCAGGCTCGTAGCACACGAGAGGCTAGGGAAAAGGCTAGGGCTCGGGCAAGATGGAGGACAAAGGAGAAGATGATGATTAGGCGGAGGCTCCAGATCATGAATAACTCCTCCCAATTATTCTCCACCCCTAATTGTTATCATCAAACTGAAAATGTGGAGGAGAAATTAGGGTTTTCGGCCGAATACCACGATGCTGGGACGATTGAAAAATTGTTGGGAAATTCGGGATTCTCGATTTCCAACTATGCTTGCCCGGACGAAAATGTTTATGAGAGTTATTGCAGAGATGGGTTTTTGGGTAATTGGCAAGTGTTGGGGAATAATAATAATAATAATAATGTTGACAGAATATTTGACTGCAGCGTCACAAATGAAGGCTCGTCGATGGCAAGCAATGTAAGTCCGGGCTCGGCCCAGAATTTTCTCTTCTTTCATCAATAATTGCAGTAATTTAATTGTTGGGTTTTGATTTTCTGGAATTTCGTCGGCATTGATTTTTATCAGGTATGTGTGTTTGTGTCTGTGTGTGTAAACTAGCTTTGGTTTGGTCGTGGAATTTGAATTTGAGGAAAGTTTAATTAGTCAAGCCCTAGCTACCCATCTTTCATGTATTTCTGTATGGACTCGAGTTGATTTAACGTGAATAAATAAGATGATGTTGTACTCGATGTTAGATCCGCCTATATTATATTGTTAGTGTTACTTACATATATATATGTGTGTTTTAGTTCTCGTGTGTAGTACTGTCTACAAATCTAAATTGAAGGAAGCTTTTGCATATATATATATATATATGTGTGTGTGTGTGGCTGTTTCTGTAGGTTTTTTAGGATTTATTAAATCAACTCATCCTGACCATAATCTCAAGGTAGTGAGTTGATTAATTAGTTGCAGAATAACTGCAAATGTTGGCTTTAAAGTCATGGTTAAAGAGTTGGTAATTTCTTGCACATATATGATCTGAAACAAATGAGAATATTTCTGTAAAGTGAACTTGTCAAGTGAAAAGTAAATAAATTGAGATAATGATCAACTGAGTACATCATAAAAGAATGCTCTCATGCATATATCTCAGTTGTGCAATAAGATTAACAGAAAGAAAAAAAAGGTAAACCATACAAATCTTTCTCTAATGTACAAGAAAAAACAAAGGCATGGATGTAATGTAATGTAATGACAGCTGCATATTGAACATTTCATGAGAGCAATATTAATGAATTTCACAATAATATTAATCAACCTCGCTCACAACGTATATATGAACTTGGGATAGATAAGTACCTTTGATGATAGGCTATGAGAATTACTTGGCCAAAAATTCGAAGAATCTGCTTTCCCGGGATGCTCATCAGATCAGGCCATGCTAGCTTAGATTAGCTAGCAGGTTCGTTTCTTGCTTTGAATTTGCATTTGATTTTATATATGGTACAACAATATATAATTTGTTTTAACCGCTATGTTCACTAATTTCTTCTAACAACCAACATTGAGTAATTAGTTAATAACTTGAACTGCCTCTGGATACAGTTATCAATAGATTGGGTTTAATGCAGTAGATAGGGGATATGATGTCTACATTGGCGTTAACGTTCCAAAACTTTGAATTTCGAAATATAAGAAAATGGATTAAATGAAATTACAACTATTAAGTACGCATGGATATATAATATTGATTGTCAGAATCATTTTCTTTTGTTCCCCTTTTATTTTAATGGATATTTCGGTGCATAAAACTTCCATTCGGTGACAAAAGTGTACTTGTAAATGGATAAATTACAAAATACCACAACAATTTCAATTATGCAAAATAAACAGGTTTTGATTGGATACGATGTAAAAGACATTTTATTTTATTGGAGAAAATCTCACCTTATATATAATTTCAAATTTCAGAATGCGCTGAGCCTAGGTGGTATGTTTGCACGCTTCGAAAACCTATGTGGCAAATTTTCATGATTTGTAGTTTGACTTGGATGAATTTTAGTTTATTTACAATCCAAAAATAATTAGCCTTTGTTTATGAACCTTTTTCAGAACAATAATCATGTTTTAATATTATTTTCTATTTTAGACTTAGTTTATAAATGCATAATATTTTTCTCCTATCTTTCTTTTTTCTTAATCTTTCTTTTATAATTATAAAAAATTTACAAACGTAAATTATAAATATATTTAAAAGCTAATAACTTTTTATTTATTATCAATTTTTTCATACGTAATATATCAAATTAGTCATGTTTTTGTGTGCTTCAATTTGACATTTATATTGTACATAAAAATAAATAAATAAATTAGTCATGCACTTATATTTATTTTACTATTTTCACAATATATGTAGATATTAATCATCACATTGTTTTTCTTATTATCAACATAGTTTTCAAATTTATTTGGTTACTATTCAAAAACTAATGATCAATGGAATACGCGAATGTAAAAATGAAAAGAAAAAAGAACAATTCAAACTAATAAATAGTCTTAAGTCGTGGGTTGATGCATTAGTTGTATTCTTTAATCTATTTCCTTAAATACAAAACTAACTAGTAGAAAATAAATTCTTATATCAGCAGCAATATTGATGTGAGAATGAGGAAGTGAACTATATATTATTAAAAATCGTTAGATTTTGATATCAATGAAGGTAATATATGCTATTGTCTATTGACATGAATATGATATCATAATGATCAATGAGCCTCTCATTAGTTTGCTACTGGTGAAACGGTATTCAAGAATTTAATGGTGCAGTCCGAAAAATTTAATTTTTCAACTACAGATATATGCATACTCATGTATTACAGGATCAGGAGTTTAATTCTCTCACTTTAATTTGTTCACTTACCTGATAGAAATAAATTGTTGAATCTTATTGCCCTAGTAAATAATAAATAATCAACATATAACATAAAATGTAATTAAGAAAAATGTAGGTCATCAATTGGTTCGATCATGTATATAACGGATTTTGTAGTAATAATAAATGCAGTCTACAAAAGACAAAATAATCTTGTGGGCAATGATTTTCGATACCTTATTTTACATATGTAGTCTTAAATGTGGATAGTAATTGAATAAATGCAATAGTCGCCAAATCCAGGTCCGGATTTATTGCGACACAGTTTTTATCTCACTGCAAAACAAACTTTACGGTTAAGCTAACTGTCACGAAGCAATACTTTAACAACACAAATAACATGCGTGAGACAATTTAACGGGTAGACGATTCCATATAATATATTTTTTTAATAAAAATATATATTCCTAGTATAACATATCAT
The DNA here is from genome assembly GCA_008636005.1 of Striga asiatica. Classification (NCBI taxonomy): domain Eukaryota; kingdom Viridiplantae; phylum Streptophyta; class Magnoliopsida; order Lamiales; family Orobanchaceae; genus Striga; species Striga asiatica. The sequence continues at coordinate 2,928,885 of BKCP01004516.1, read as the reverse complement.
ATTTTTATTTATGTTGTTTTCTATAATATGTTATTTCAAATTTTAAGTATGAATATCTCACATAAAACAAGGCTAAATTGTAAAATATAATCAGCATCTTGTACGCGGTGGCAATAATAGCCACCATAATTACGAGTTGTCAACATTAGCCAACAACTTTCAAAATTTCGAGATTATTACCCGAATCCAACCAAATTCGAGAAATAAATTGCAAATAGCCAGTATTTTTCTACGCAGTGACAACAATAGCAATCGAATTTGGTCGGACATGGGTAATAACCCCAAAATTTTAAAAATTATTGACTAATATTGCCAATCCGTAGATGGTAGCTAATATTGCTACAACGTACAAGATACTGACTATATTTTGCAATTAAACCCCATAAAACAATTAACAAGCACAAATGCAATTCTTTAAAACTTATATATATTGGTGCAGAAAATTCAGAATACATAGTGGGGTTTTAGGTATGATGGGAATCAAATGAAAATGCAGAATTACAAAAATGAAATATGGAGGCCATATGCGAAACTTTATGTATCATGAGTGAGGTACTGAGCCGAAAGTCTTTGTCAAGCTTTAGAAAAACAGGACTTATTGGACTGTAGAGTTCTAATCCAAGTGGAAAAGGCATTTTAAAAGTCATATAAATCTCAAACCCTATCTATTAATATAGCTGATTTTTATATTTGAGGAAACACATCGTCCGTTCACCGAATCATTGTATATTTTCAAGTGAAACCAAAAACAGGTCCCGAACATTGGAAAAACAGGGAATTTTATGCAAACATTAAGATATAATTTAAAAAGTCTTAATAGCCCGTGAATCTAGATTAATTACTCAATGGATAAAAAATTGACACATTTAATCGAATTACGGTATTCTATAAATTGATACTTGGTAGAATCCTGCATTTATATATAAAAGTAATATATGTTGCAAAATTATATATAGAAAAGTCTAGATTATGTATAAGAAAGGGTAACTGTTGAGAAATATGACAACCAATCAACAACTTTAATTAATATAAATATCCCAAAATCTTGATTCTTGAGTTACTAGCCACAAACCTCATATCCCTGGTAATCACCATTAGATTGGATAAGCTAGCTAGCCTCGTACTTGTATCAAAATCAGACTCACGCACCAGTTTGAAAACTAATGATATCTGACTAATATGAGACTAAATCATTTCAAATCCTATCAATAAAGTACAAGAGATCACTATCCCTCATAATTTGTAATTCAATTATTTATTTAGTACTTCATTTATTCGAAATGACAGAAAACAGAAAAAATGGGTGGCATTTGTACGTCAGACAATGGATTTTAACATCACTCGTGTGGCTTTCAGTTTACTGCAGATAATTAAGAAATCTTTTCATATAATTATACATCAAATAGAGGACAATCACTGTCTTATTCCTCATGTTCCATCATATCAACTCGGTTCCAATCATCAAATATTGTTTCCAATTCACTTAGCTAGCTAATGTTGTTTTTAGGATAAGCTGATATCATTACACAAATGAATCTCATGAATGTATCATAACATAAGGTCATACTCTTAAAGAAGTGATTCTTTTGGTACTATTTATATTTTTCACTTCGAAAAGTATGAATTCATTTATATTTATTAATTAATACATAGGTTGACTAACATATTACTCCAATGCAATGAATACACAAGATAAACACATAATAAAGCAAGAATTTGAACCAAATTTTTTTTAAATCATCTATGTTAGGTTGACTAACATATTACTCCAACAAATATATATAATTTCATACTCGACCGTCAGACTTTAAAATACTAACACAAATAAAAGTATGACATTTTTTTGTAAAAAAATATGGTTGTTCATGGAGACGAGATTTCGTTGGCTTTTCACGACAAGCATGGCCTGCCAGCTTTAGTCTAGTTATTATTTATTCTTTTTACTTTATTATTATTATTTTAGTCATTTACTTAGGGTTTAATGCACCAAACCCCCCATGTATTATACGAAATATGCGTGTTTTCCCATGCTATTTTAAAAATTGCGTCAGACCCCCTTGTATTTAACTATAAGCTGCACATGCTCCCTTTTTTCCATTTTTCATTTAACGGTGTTAGTATTTTTTAAAAACCCCGTTATACCCTCTGAATATTATATATATATATATATATATATATATATATATATATATATATATATATATGATAAATTGAATTTATCGCGATATATTGAATATATCGCGATATGTTGAATATATTGACTATATCGCGCGCCGAATAGAGTACGTGGCGGTCGCAGGGGTTTACGGTGGACGCGGTCAGGGTGCTCGTGGGGCGCCCCGCTTTCGATCGCCTCCATTGTTCTTCGGTGACAATGATCTTGAGGACACCGTCTCCGAGGTAAATTCCTTCGATACGTTGGCGGCGCGGCGTTGGATGTCAATGTTTAGATTTTCGTATCTTTCGGGACCCTAGAGGTCGCCGGGTTCTTGGATGTGCAGGGGTCGACAGAACCATATGGCTGAGTAATAGGTGAGGAGGGACGTTGGTCTGGCGCATCTTCTTCGTCGATCCTATTAGAGTGCAAGAGCTCATGTGAATCTACGACTACTCTGTGGATTTGCAACTACAGCTCTGCTAGGGACACTATGAGATCCTACTCGAAGCTTCTGCGCCTCAACCAGCTTGTGGGGAAGCTTTTTCTGGAGGTCTGAACCCATGTGTATTCAAAATAAGTGGAGCTACTGATGAAATTTGACCTTATCTGGCCGCATGCTACCATTCATGTTTTTGCACTGCATGATGTAGATGTTTTACGGAGAGTGGCGTGGATACAAATGCAGTTAGTCGCTCTGTGACTTAAGCCTTCTTTGCATACACATGCCAACTATACTGCGATTGTGGTTGCTATAGTTGGCAGGTAGATTTATGTGGTCCACTTACTAACGAGGGCTTGCACGGATTAAAGAAAGGTGCAAGGTGACGATGTTGACCCCTTGCGTGTCTTGTAGCGACAACTAATTCTTCATACAAGCAGCATTCGATATGCATCGTCGTCATGTCGAGTTTGAGGTTGGCGATTATGTGTGGGATATATTGACGACGGATAGATTTTCTGCTCGGGAGTATATCAAGTTATCGACCCGTAAAATTTGCCCAATCGATATTGTAGAGCAAGTCAATCCACAAGTTAATGAAGGCAAGATTGTGCCAGATTCGAAGGCGAATCTTTTTCATGAGGGGGAGAATGATGGAGTCGAGATTGTGTTGACTTTTCTGGACAAGCATGATCTTCTGACATCTTTAGTTTAATCATTTATTCTTTTTATTTTGTTGTTATTATTTTAGTCATTTACTTGGTAGAGAAGTTATTTAATTATTCTAGTCTTTTATTTGATAAGAAAGTTTATGGTAAGTATGGATTTTCTAACACAGTGTTTGGTTAGGGGAAACTGAGGGGAGGGGAAGGGAGGTGAGGGAATTTTTTTATTTTCTCTTGTTTGGTTCAATTTTTTGTACGGTAAGGGATTAGGATTTTCCCTTTTTTATGTAAAGGATCTAGTAGGTGGGTCAAATCCCTCCTCCAAGGGAAAATCTTCTCCCCTCCAAAATTGGGTGAATTTGGAGGGGAAGGAAAATTTTTCACAACATAATTACTCTTTTGACCTTATGACGTTGATTATTTTATTTTTTTGTTTCTTACATCATTAAGGGTATAACTATCTTTTTTACAATATATTCTTTCCCTTTCATTTTTCTAACCAAACAAGGTTTACCATTTTTCTTACACTCACCTTCTACAATATCCCTCCAAACAAGATAAAATTATTTTACATCACCTCACCTCCCTTCCATTAAAATCCCTCCCCTCTATTTCCCTTACTTGAACCAAACATACTCTAATGACATGATTGGTAGGAAGGAATGACATGGGAATGGAATGATCATTCCCTTACTCATTTCTTATCCCATGATTGGTATATTTTTTGAGAAGGATTAACCATTCCAATGGGAATGACAAAACTCATCTCCATGGGATTAGCCATTCCATAGTAAATGGAAGGTTTTCTCATTCTCATTTGTGTAAGAATCAATTTTTCAAAAAATAAAAATTAACAAATAATAATAAAAAATAAATATATAATATATATTATAAATCATGATTAAAATATATTAAATAAAATTATTTTTTTTAAAAAAAAATCAAATAAAAAAATTGAAAACTTAATTGTATTTATTTTTTAATTAGATATATTAAATACTTATATAAAAGTAAAACTAAAATAAGCATTTATATATAATTTAAAAATATTTTATTTTATTTTATATATAATTAAAAATATATTATTTTTATATATTAAAAATATATTACTATTAATAATATATTATTAAAAATATATTATTGAAAAATATTAAAAATATATATTATTAAAAATATATTACTTTTTATTTTTAAATATTATTAAAAATATATTATTTTAAAAAATAAATTCAAATAAAAAATTGAAAAATTACTTTTATTTACTGTTTAATTAAAAAATAAAATATAAATTATTAAAAATATATTACTTTTTATTTTTAAAAGTTATTAAAAATATATTATTTTTTAAATTATAAAGATATATTACTTTTAAGAATATATTATTTTTTTATATATAATATAAAAGTATATTATTTTTTAATATATTATTAAAAATATATTATTTTTATATTATTAAACAATATAATATTTTATTTTTATATATTATTAAAAATATATTATTGTATTTTTATATATTATTGAAAAATTATTTATATATAATTTATTAAAAGTATATTATTTTTTAAAAAAAGCTTTTATTTATTTTTATAATAAAAAATATTAATGTCATTCCATTCCAGTCATATTCCTTCTGCATAACAAACGTATCAATGACAAAACATGTTTCATTCCATTCCCATAATCATTCCATTCTGCAATTCATTCCATTCCATAAGAGTCATAAGTTTATGGTAAGTAAATTTCCTAGGAGTCTTATTTAAGACTCTTATTCTATTATTTGGAGACAGTTGAGTTTAGATTGAAACAAAATATATTGACAACTTTCTCTTGATTTTTTTAGTTGTTTACGCTTTCCCTACGTTAGTTGTCTAATGGTTATGCAAAGTAACAGCAACATCTGTATATTTTAAATTAAGAAATGAAAAGAGTCAAGATATTTATATGCACAAGACAATTGGTATAAGATGGAGTACCATATTGCAATAATGGAAAGATAGCATCCATTAGTGGCTTCCACAAATCAAGTGGATGATTGTGCCTTGTGAGTCCTTTTCATCTTGACTGGAAATCCCGGTTAGCAGCAATTGCACTGCAGCAAATACAGTGAATGGAGTCATGAAAAACAAACAAGAGTACTTACTATAGGCCAAGAAACACAGCAAAATGGTCCACAAGCTATAGTCTATAGAGGCATCCATGTGTGTGAGCACCTGCACTTCCTTTTTCCTTGGTAATCATATTTGTGGGACTAATAATGAACTACTAAGAAAGTAGAGTTTCTAAAGTTGAAGATTGTGATTGGATGAATACACATACACTTTTTAGATATTATTTTATATTTTCTCAGATAAAGATGGATTATTTAGAAATACCCAAATAGTAGAAATAGTGGGGGATAATATTTCTAGGTAGTATGATTAGTGGTTTTCTGAAAATTAAGGAAGTGAATAATGTGTGATTATACTCGTATTTAGTTGAGTTTTCAAGGTAAGTTTTAAAGATTTTTCTCTGTTGGGATAAAATTGGGAAAGTCTTGTGTCTGTTTGTGCAATCTCTTTTCAACACAATACTAGTCTATATTGCTGACCACACAAGGACGAAATATTGATAACCAAATAAATACATGTGTATATGTATGTGTATGCTGAACTTGGAATTTCATATACTTTTGGACCACTATATGGTGACAATATCTCTGAATCAACTTTACAGGGGAACCTAAGTGCTATGGAAATTAATCAGATGAAACCAAATACCGAAAGGACACCCAAAAAACAAAATATAAAAAATGCATAAACACAGAGAAAAGAAAATGGAAGCTATATTTATGAGCATCTTGTTAAAAAGAATGTTATTCAAGAACACATATTAGGACATATATTATACAGAAAGAATCTTATTCAAGAACACATATATATTAGGACATTCAGTAGAAAGGGAGTGAATATTGAAGATAAACACATATATAATTAGCTGGTGTGAAAATTACTTAAGCTAACACTAACAGTAAAAGATACTGTTTGGTTGGGAAAAAAAGGTAACCTGCATACTAAAGTCAAAGTGAAAAGCAAAAATCGTGGATCTGACATAGCATTTCCTACATTTTTCAATTTTCATAAAATGAATGAGATTATTTTTCTTTTGTTCAAGCCAATATTAAAAGCTGAAAACTGCTTTTTCTTTCCCTAAGCCTTAAAAAAATACATATATTGTAGGAGCACATGCTTCATAGTACTTCATACACACGAAAAAATATTAGGGAAAAAAATAAAAACAATCACCTGTATATTTATATGAGTTGGAATGTCCCTCAATTGGAAAGATACTAAATCCAAAGACCAAAACCCACCCACTGCTGGCTACCATGCATATACTAATACATTATGACTTTTATTTTTCTGTACAAACAGAAATTAAATTAACAAACAGAAAATAGAAAAAAAACAATCTGGAACAAAAGAAGATATATTCATGGCTGCACGAAAATAGATTTGTACATTTAAACTCATATTCACATAGCCAAGCTACATATATAGAATATTATAGCCACCTCCCTCAGGCCCCCCATAAAAGGAAAAAATAAATAAACAACGAAAGAAGCGTGTACACATAACTATCTTATCAAAAAACGTCTAAATTTGAAGTCCAAATCCTTGTTTCAAGCGATTTGCTACACGCAGAGAGAGACACAACAGCGTGCGCATGAATATGGTTTAAGAGTAAAAAGGGGAGCCCTAAAAAACACTCATCTGTTTAACATTGAGCATTAATTGCTAAACCCTCATAAATAAATATGGGCCCATTGTACAACATAGGATCTATGTTCCATAACATGCTATAACTAGCTAGAGAGCAAAATCAGGTTACACCTACCTATGCCTTAGGTACAACATAAAATGTGAATACAATTTGGTGTAATTAAAACACAAGTTGGACTATGTGCATACAAGTACAACATAACACGATTGATATTAAATGTGAATAATGAAGTTGCAGAAGTGCACAATAATTTTACTCAACATGCACCATAATCTTACTAATTTTAAGGTAGCTACTTATTCTCATTTGATCATTACGCATGTAACATGTATAGGACGATTACACTGGCTTTATTTAGACCGTGATTGGATATGAATTCAACTAGTAAAAAATTAAAAAAGTGGTATGGTTAGTTGTTAGTGGATATATTAAAATAATATTTAAAATAAAATAATTAAAGTTAATTTGATATAAAAGTAGGAGTAAATGATTGGAAGTGATGGTTAGTTAAAATTATGAGAGTAAATGAATAGTGAATTAAAGTTGTGTAAGAATGATTGGTTGATATTATTTAATTATATTGATAATATTACAGATAGTGGGGTTGAGTTGAGTTTTGATTGGTTTTTTTACTGTACATTCCATATACAATCACCTGATTATTAACTTATTCCAATAATAGGATTTAGTTAATTGTACAACGGAAAATGCTTGGTGAAGAAAAAACATATAAGTTAGACCCGTGTTAAAAAATAACCCTTTTCTTGATATTCTTTTTAATTTATATAGTCTGAATCTGAAGTTTTGAAATTTTTATAATGTTTCCGCTAAAGTGATGCTTTATACTATAGCATGTTGGTTATGAAAAAATCCAAGGTCTCTAATTTTAAAGTTAGTTCACAAATCATTGCTGTGACATGCACTACAAGAAAATGATGAAATTCCAACAGAATTATATTCCAATAGAATTCTAACAACAATTCCAATGTATATTTCAATGTTATTATGTTGGACTGAGTTTTCCAGTGGAATTTCCGTTGAATTTTGACGATTCAAACGGTAGATTTTCCAACGGTGATGGAAATAAAAATTCCAACGGAAATTGTATATTCCAACGGAAATTCCTACGGTCAAAAGTCGTTGGAATCATTAGAATATTTTCGTTGGAATTTCTGTTGGAATGATTCCAACGGAAGCTATACTATTAGAATTTCCGTTGGAATTTCCATTGGAATATATTACCATAGGATTTTCTGTTGGAATATAACATTTTTTTTTTGTAGTGATGGGTCTCAATTCCAAATTCCTTTTCGTTTTCTTTTTTTTTTTTTGTGATTGATTTTATCCAAGATTGCTATATTTCTAGTGAAGGGCTTCATCTTACCGGTGAAAATTTTCAAACTATATATACCAACCATTAAACCACTTTCTTTTTAATATCCAAGTAAATGCATCTTAATTTCTTGATGCAAATTAAATGGTTCTCCTTCTCCAGCATACTAGTACTCTCAGAAAATATAAGTGAATTTCTACTCGATTTGGATTCATACATATAGGTTGAAAAAATGGGGAAAAAATGAGTTGCGTAGCGAAAATGAAGTGTTAGGTGAGCCTTAGAATACGCCTCACTTGTCTTAGATCCGTCTCAATAAAGTACAGCACTTTAGCTCGTACGGTTAGAAAATAGATTAAATGCATCTCTACTTGAAAAATTAAAGGATAGGGGTTCATGATTATGCTACTTTTCTGCTAGGTTGAGACTTATCCCCAGCCCACACCACCACAATTCTCTCAACTCAAATGTCGTCTTTTTTTTTTGTACAATCTTTTGCATAACACTCTTTGTCTACATTAGGAAAGTAGCTTGATTTGAAATATCAAAGTGCGATGTATAACTGAAGACATTTGTTGTCCAAAGTCCAAACACTAGAATACTCTAATATATATATAGGGAGAAGGGATTATATGAGATTGGTGGAAAGTGAAAGAAATAAGAATAATTGTAGACTATTGGATCGATTATATCAATGAACATGATTAAGTCAAAATTAAATTAAAAGGTCAAATATGCAGTGACAAAATTGTAATTATAGTACTATTTTATAGACAATAAATAACTATAAGGGCAATGTTGTAATTTCATAAAAAAAAAAGTGGATTCCACCCCTCTCTCTCTCTCTCTCTCTCTCTCTCTCTCTCTCTCTCTCTCTCTCTCTCTCTCTCTCTCTCACACACACACACACAGATCTCACACGCACACACACAGTTCGACGGCGCCACCATCGCTTCGCCTCTGCCACCCGCCACCAGCCTACCGTGTCGCCTCCGCATTCCGGTAACAGATGTCCACCAGTCCACACGCACACACTGTAACGCCTTACTTTGATTTAACGAAAATCCATGGTTTTTCAGAAAAATCAATTTAATTTTTGAAACTCATTTCAAAAATTTATGGCGTTACTCATTTAAAATCAACATCAACAGTCATATCGATAATATGAGACATAGAATCACCTTCCAAATCGGGTTTCATAAAATCATAAGTCATCAAATTACCCAAACCGGGTTCCCATAAAATCGTCACAGTGTCAAAGGGGCATCTCTCCAGCATTATTTCAAAACATCGTAAAATTCTCAAGTTCATAAACTCATAAGGTCCCAACTTCATAAAATCATAACATCATAAATCAGTTCAGAATAGCGGAAGTAACAAATAATAATCTGGTTATAAAGACCGACCACCACTCGCTCCACTCCGCCGTGCCCGTACTCACTTAACCTGCATCTGTGAAGAAAGAGTGGGAGTGGGCACGTTTGGAATCCGTGGTGCTCACCACTATGCAATAAACAAATATCATAATATCAGACAAGTATGATCGCAACATGTATACAAATCAATTAAAATTATCTCAATCTCCAATCATAAAGTCATAAAATCAAGTCTCATGTGCACACCTACGCATAGACTACTGCTGGAATACATATTGAATGCCCATCGGGCTTTACATCGAATGCCCCTCGTGCTTTTACATCAAATTCCCCTCGGGCTTTCCATCGATGCCCAGCTAGTAGGAGTAAATCCACCCCGCCGGTCAAGGCCTCGCCTTAGTCTCACAACGGGGATCACCAGCCAAAGGCCCATGCCCTGGTCTTACGGGCCACAAAGGAGATTATCCAACGGGTACGTTCTATAGCTACGGGGATAACCGTTTGACGGCCGGTACAGCTTACATCGAAGGCTACATGGTTCACATGCATACATTGATTATACCACACGTAAGGCAACAATATACTACGTAGCAATTTCAAATAAAACCCACCTGGTTCAGCAGAATGGAATATTACCGCTCTGTTGTGTAGGCTACGAGAACGACTCGTCAAGCACCTACATTTAGTCAAGATATTTTCATAAGTATCTTGTCTTGACCCTTAGAATAACATCATGAAATAATCATACTTAGCTGAACATTTTCGACTAAGCTGTTCATGAATTTCTGTGGAAGTTGGAACACTAGGTTTTGAAAACTAGACTCGAGACTTAATTTTTAAAAACCTTTAAAATTTACTCGACACGGAAAAACGAGGTCAAATATGGTCAAACAAGTCAACGGGTTCGGAAAAATCGGAAAACAATTCAAAAGAGGTCAAAGGTGCGGGCTCTGGTCGCTGGGAGGACGCTGGGCATGGTCGGGCGCTGGCAGACCTAGGTCGCGGCTCGCGGGTTGCACGGACGGCACACAGGGGACGGGGTATGCAGAAACAGGGCATAGGGGATGCACAAACAGGTCTCAGACCCGGGTCTGGGCACTGGACAGATAGGGACAGAGGCCCGGGGGAAACAGACAGCAATTCGAAAACACCGAACCTTTTTAAAATTGACTCGACCAAAATTTATGAAATTTTACCACATTGAAATAGACTTCAAAGCACATAATGTCACCAGAGATCAACCTTTAAAGATATAATTAACCCACTTAACTCGTTTTTGCAAAACAATGACATAAATTAGGGTTTTCAAGTTCTCCAGGGAAACGATTGAATTTCCACTATAGCGCAAAACATGTGTTGAAGTATTCAAGAACAAGGAAAAAAAAAACTAAAATTGCAAAATATATATATTCAGCATTTTATAATAGATGACAAATTTTTCTGAATAATTTTTGGATTATACGAAAAATTCACTTGCCAATCAAGCCGCTTGTATCTTACCCAAACAAGCACATTATTAAGCATTTACGTTTGTAATTTTCCGCAATTATCGTAGTTTTGGCCTAAATTTGCATTTTTTGAATTTTCGCAATTAGTTACATGGTAGTTTTTGGCATAAATTTGCACATGTTATGCTCGATTTTTATTAGTTAATAGTCATTTTTTGCAATTACAAAAGTTTTCTAGCATTAGTCATTTATTGGGTATATTTGCATATTTGCCTAAACTATAAAATGATCTCAAACAAACAACATTAATTTGGAAAATGGAACTTTATATACCAATTTTTTTCATACACTTTTTTTTTTATTTAAATATAAAAATAACTTATTTGGTGTAATAAGCTCATGCTTAAGCGCTGCTAGGACTGAAGGAATTACCTGCGAAAATTGAAAAAAGGCTTCACCTACTCCTCCGAATGAAGCCTAAGGATTAAGATCCGAGACACATTTCCGGGAAATATACGACGAGCATTATACAAAAATATGTTTTAAATTTCAATATTAGATCTAATTCGTTATTTAATTAACTTGTTTCGATTGATTAGTGAAAAAATAATAGTACAAAAAAATGGATAAACTGTATA
>BKCP01004516.1:2865796-2907460 GCA_008636005.1 Striga asiatica | reverse complement strand
ATTTGCAAAATATCAAATATGATGATTAAATTGCAAAAACATGAAAGGTGGTGTATTAATATGCAATTTTGCCAAAAAAAAAAAAAAGAAAAGAAAAAAAAGGATACAAAACATACAGCCAAGAGGAAAGACGATCTGTTTTCAATCTCCCCAATCATATTACTCCTCGCGTCAGACGTGTTAGACGAGGCAGCCACCACAAGTCCCGACGAACTATCCTTCTTTGCCTCCCTTTTCATCAGCGTCTGGTAAAACTCCACCAGCTCTGGTGCCCGGTGGACTCTCTCCCCTCCAATCCCTCTCAGGTGGGTACCCGGCGGCGGAGGTGGCCTGGGCGGCCCTCCGGGAGGTGGTGGAGGTGGCGGCAGGGGAGGCCCGCCCGGGCCCAAACCCAACGCACTCACATTAGGGCCTGCGGGCCCACCTCCAGATGGCTTAGGTGGCGGCCTCAGGACCCGCGGAGCCCTCTTCTCGATCTGCGTGAGCTGCATCTTGCTAACGACTGCCGAAGAAGAATCTACCGACAAGTCGTTAGATTCTCCAGGCGAAGCCACAACCGGTTTCTCCTTGATGAGCGAGAGTTTCGGGGGCAGGACAGCTTTAACATTATCCCCGAATTTGACAGCCCTCGCCAGCTGGGCCTTCTCCTTGATCTGCTTCTCCCTCTCGAGCGCCAGCTTGTGTCGGTCCTTGTACGCAGGGTACTTCTCGTCCACCACACCATCCACTGACATTGACATTACCTTGAAAGACGAGGCAATATTGTCTTCCTGCTCGCCTGTCCCGAACGACGTGATAGCCATCCCATCTCCCGCGTTCCTCAGCATGAGTGCCTCCAGAGGGCCCTTATTGGGCCTGACAGGAGAAGAAAACAGGCCGGGCCCGGGCTCGGGCCCATCTCTGGGCTTGCTGCCTCCCCACCTCTTGAGCTTGTGGAGAAGCCCGGGTTTTTTGGTGAGCCTGCTGGTAGAGCTGTCGATGGAAGTGTTGTCCAAGTCCGAGCTGTCGACGGACATGTTGTCGAAGTTGCTGTCGAGGTCAGTGTCAGCTCCTCCGCCGCCGCGCTCGGAGCCCGCGTAGTCGAGCATGAGCTGCTTGGCCCGTTCCTGGGAACGCGGGCTCAGGCTCTTGTTGAGGTCACGGGCCGAGATTTTGCCTGTGGGGTTTTGGTAGTTGCGGAGTTCGAAGCGGAGGCAGGCGTTGACCCAGCGGAGGTACACGAGCTCCTCGACCTCGCTGAAGCGGTTCATCTGAAGGCCCTCGACTTGTTTCACAAGGTCCTCGTTCATGTGGCGCAAGGTGTTGGCTTCTTCTCGAACTTTCGCCACCATTTCGGTCTATCGAGAAGACGTGGATGAAGAAAAAGATTATCAGCTCATAGGTGGAAAAGGCTATTTTTTTTTTTTTTGGCTTAAACAAAATCCAACTTTTGATCCTAAACTACCTTTCTCTTCTGCTGCAAAATGACTACCGTTATAAGGATGAACTCTTGGAGGCCTAATCTAGAGTAGCAATGTAAAAGAAAACAGACACAAACGGACGTGTATATAAGAAATAGAACAAATGAGAACTGTTTCCTGGCATGAAAAGTGAGCACTGCGCTTTATTACACATGTGATGCTATTATCTGCTATGCATAATGCCATTTCAGCTGTGTAAGACAATAATTTTGAAAATAAAAATATATATGTATAATGCCATTTCAGGAATGTAAGAGAAATTTTTAACAGGGATGATAGTGGTCCAAGTTACATATATAGTCAGTTCATAGTTGTAAGTTTAAACAAAGCTTTCAATTTTCATCCGTATACATATCATAAATAACAGCTAACGAGAAGCAATGTTACAACAAACTTCCTCATACACAAAACGCGTTTAATAACTTCTATTTACCTCCGTGATGTCTGAAAGCACTTTGACATTAGCTTCGGCCGCATCCAACTTAACAACCAACTCCCTTTTCTCGTGCTGAAGCTCCTTATTCTTCCTCTTGAGCTCCATAACCTCAACCTCCAACTCCTTGACAGATTTCAGCTTCTTCTCCACCTCCTCTTCTTTCTGAAACGCTTCCTGCTCCTTGGCCCGAAGCCCACTCACTTGCTGCTTTAGCAGCAAAAGCTGGCCTTTGGTCTGGTTAGCTTCCATTTGAATCTGCTTCTGCAAGTCTTTCAATTTCTTTTTCGTTAGCTCGAGCTCTTTTCTGGCTGCAGCCCCTTGAGAAATCTCCTCCTGAAGCTTTTTCCTCTCGGCCTGTAAAGAGCTTATCGTGATATTAAGCATGTCGATCTCGACAGTCTTGATCTTGAGCTGCTTTTGTAGCTCGGCTATGCTCGACTCTTGCTCTTTCAGGCCGTAATATTCTAGAAGCTCCCCCTCGAGCTTTACTTCGCGCTCTTCCAATTCTTTAACGAGGTTACGTAGGTGTACAAGCTCGCTTTCATTGTTTGCCATCTCATTTTCGTATATTCGGTCATTTTCCAGATCTTTTGCTGTGGCTGATGAGAATTTGTCCGTGGGGAGTGGGAAGTCTATTTCGCCGGATAATAGGCTCTCAAATTCCGGCAAGAGCTCGTCGTCAAAATCTGATGGGGTGCTTAGGGTGGGATTTATGATGCTGCTTATTTGTTTCACTTCCTCCTTTTCTTCTTCTTCTTCTTGCTCGGCCTAGGAAATTCCGAATGCTTTTTGAGAATACATTCACAAAAATAAAGAAATGAATAAATAAAAATGTTATGAGTTTGTCTTTGAAGGATACTTACAACAACCCCTGTGAGGCCATTCGTCGAACACCTGACGTCCTCCCTGTCTTCCCTTTCATCTTCTGATGCACAAAACAGGAATTGAATGTTCAAAAAACAGGAAATGAAGGGAACTTGTCAGAGCTTCTAAACCAATTTTAGTAAATAAAACATTATTTCCTCTTTTTTGGCATTTCTAAACAACTTATATGAACTGACAGATAGGTATTCAAACAATTTCAACAGAAAAAAACATGCCAAATTATATGTTATAATTAAAAAGATAATCTAAACAGGGACTGACAAAGACAAGGAGTGAAACTTGGGCAAAAAAAGGGGAAGGAAAACAGATAATGAAATGGGCTGGCTTACTTAGAGAATTATCTGCTGGGTTTGAATTCTTGACACTAATCTGCTTTACTGCATAAGCTGCAATAGAAGCAGCAACAACAAAGCCTAATCTGACAATCATGTAGGTGTCTTATCGATGGGAAAATGCTGGATTTTAGAGTCATGCACTGATCCAAACAGGACCTTCGCAAGGCCTTTCCCCATTTCCCTTCAAACCCATATCTCATTCCCCACACCAACAATCCATAAAAATACAGCAAAACAAGTAAACAGTAGTTTTTTCTTCTTTCTTTAATTCCTTTAGAAAATCCACAGAACATTCAAAAGAAAAACACTTTGATATGGTTCCTGAGACGAGATAAATAGAAGTTGTAAAATAATCAAAGTGAAGACAAATATGTTAAACACATCTCAACATCAGTAGCATTATCTTCTCTCGGAGCTTTAGAGACCCTCCATCGAGAAATAGAAAATAAATAAGAAAAAACAAACACTTGAAGTTAGTTCGATAAATACTATTTTGGCGCAAAGTTTCTTATTTGGGCTACAGCAGCCACCAGTTTTTCTAGTGGTCAGTTTTCATCCAAGAGGATTGAATTTGCCAGCTTTATTTTTATGCAGTTGGATGAACAGTTACTATGGAACGCCAGTTGTGTATAGAAACTATAAATGGACTGAAAAAAGACAACGATAGAAGATGAATATAGAACGACTTGTAGATGGAAAAAACATGAATTTTAAGATTAAACTTCCTACACCGGTCTTTTGTAAATTTTAATGTGGAGCCATATTTTCTTTTTGGCCAAAAGGCTTGTGTTGATTGTCAAATATATATAAAATATTAAATGCATAATAATTTGAACATACTGGTATATTAGAAAGAAAATTAGTTTTCATAACTAGAATACACTTGAAGGCAATTATTGAAATAACACAAATATTGTTGTTAAATTGTTAGACATTAAGACCCAAAAATTGCATGTTTATATAATGAAATATTACACTTTTATTTTTTTTAAATAAGACATATTAATATAAAAAAATATAATGTACGTAATTGAAAAAATATGGTTGTTAATTTAAGCTGACTAATACAAGCATTAGTAATAAGTGGAGAAAGAAGTTGGGAAACTGGTACGTGTTTGAGTACCATTAATGGAAAAATAAGCCAATCAGTTGGGGTATTATACAGCTAACTGGCTTCTCTATGTCCACTCAACATTTATTTATATATGAAAGCAAAAATTACTACTAAAATCTAACAAAATAACTAGTATGAGTCCCGTGCTGTGCACGGATAAGAGATATTCATTACTATTTATAGTTAAAAATTCTTATTAAATTTTACCAAAAAAAAAATTCTTATTAAATAATATTTATAAATTAAAAATATAGAATCAATATGTTATACAATTTACTTATATTAATTTATTGAAAGTGTTATATAAAGTTTAAATTGTGCAAAATCACATAAAAATGTCTATTTAAAATTAGTATACAACTCGTGTGGTGCACGTAACTGATAATTAATTACATTATATTCGTTTAAAAATAAGTACCATTTCAAAAATTTTATTCAGAAAATCGATTTGACTATATGTGATTTCATAAAATAGTTATTTTGGTAAAATGTTATCATATATTTAACAGTCTATGTGAATAATAAGTATAAATATAAAATTTATATTGTTTCATTACTTCAAATAATTTATTATTGTATAAACTATTAAAATAAAAAAAATTAAGTAGTTGAGTAATTTATTAAATTATAAATAATTGACTATTTCATTTACGTCCAAGTATATTGACCCGTAAGTTATATAATTGACTCTTTCATTTACGTCCAAGTAAATATTGACCCGTAAGTTATGAACAATTATTTTTTATTTTTAAATTTAAATAAAAATCTTTTTATTTTTTTGTAATATATTATATTCTAAATTTAAACCATGTAACTAATAAAGGTAATAGCTGCAAGTTTTGTCAATATATTATATTCCAAATTTAAATTATGCAACTAATAAAGGCAATAGCAGCAATATCTGACCATAATGATTCTGTACATTAATTTAGACGGGATTTTTTCAAATTTTGGCAAAAAATATTACTTAAATAGTTTAGGCGGGAAACCAAATGTTATTTTACCTCTTTTTAATAAAAAGAAATTTAGATTAAATTAAGTTTATACGTGTGGAGTAAAAAACAATAAACCTAAGTAAAAAGATCTCTATATGATTTGTATAATGGTGAACCGTTGGCTTTTTATTTATATGTATATAAAAAGATGCACATTCCAAATAATTAAGTTTTGTTATCGCGAAGTCCTCTTCATCGTTTTTAGGGTAGATTTATTATATTTATATGGATAATATATCCAGCATAATTGTATTTTTAAAGATAATAAATCGATGAAAACATAATATGGAATATATACCTTTATCATTAGTCTCGACCAATTTGATTACTTTATCTGTTTAACTTTGAAATGAACTCTTTACAATGTATTTGTTTTTTTAATTATTATTTAAGTTGTATATATTGCATAACTATATGTTAAAAAAATAATATTTTTCTATTGAAATATGCGATTTATATATATGTTATAAAAACTTATAAATTAATTTTTCATTAAAGATTAAATTTTGTATTTTTATTTTTTATTATAGCATTCCCATTTTAAAAATTGTTACCATGATTAGTGTAAAAAGTTTAACAAAAAAATTGTCACGTGTAAAAAGATTAATAAAAAAAGAAGGTTTTCATGATAATGGATTTGTATATATCTAAATCATCTTCTCCTGCAATACCGCAACATCCGTCCGCAAAAACGTGTTCATAAGAGAAGAATTAACTCAAAAACTGAATTTAACCAAATAAATTACAAACTCGTTTCCTTTTTTCACGGCTAATTATCTTAAACAATTACTCATTTGATGGATGATACTATAATTTAAACTCGGCTTGATTAACTAAAAAACAGGAAATAAAAAACAGATCGATTGACATATGAAAATGTGATTTGTAGATAGGTGAGTTTAGTCAAACAAAATCTTTTATATATATATATATATATANATATATATATACAAATGAAATTTAAATCCCAAAAAACCTGAAAACGTGCATGCATGGAATAAAAACAATTCAAATACCTGCATGAAAAAAATTCAAATTAAACTTTAGGGGGGGGGGAGAAACAGCTTTTAAACGGGAAATTAAAATATTTTTTCAAACATTTTTTCTTTTCTGTATTTTATATAGTAATAGATACCTACCAAAATCATACTAATTTGAAAAAAAATGTCTTTTGTGCATGGTCACGGTTGAGTTACGCATCCTCACAATGTTAGTTGGTTTCGTGCCCCAACTATCGAGAATGGTTTGTTTTTAGATGTAGTTTAAATTATTCTGTTGAGTTTCAGAGTTCATTCAACACTCAAATGGCAGTGGTTATAAATTTTATTAAAAATGAATAATAGAACAAAATGACAAACTCAAGAATCACGCCATCACACAATGCCGTGACGTTATTTCCAATTTGACAAAAGAAAGGACTCGATTGGGAAATTCCTCATGTTATTAACAGGGTATGCAGGAACCTAACTGAGGGAACAAATAGGAAAAAAATGGGATCATTTTTTTTTTTTCCTTTTGGTGCAAAAATTGAGTAGTTTGTTATTTGTATCAAGTTGATGAGAAAACAAAAGAGTAAACTAGGATATAATTCTTGGCTTTGCTTGGTTGGAATGTTGCACATATATAAAGTAGGTTTACCCCATAAGTATATGCTTAATAGTGGATATTTGACTTTTCCCCTCCCCCAGCATTATTGCTTTTCCCATCCGACATCGTTACTTCATATATGTGACAAAAAGATGAGAGGTTGTAAAGTTTGGCTGGTCCCCAACAAAATCCTAACACGAATAATGCATGTATTTTGCGTACCCTAAGCAGCAGCCATAATAATAATAACTAGTATAATACTCGTGTAAATACACGAGTATTAAATTAGGAAGCATATGCAAAAAATATTAATTTTTTTAAACTAAAATAATTTAATTTTATATAAAACATTACTTTAGCTTTTAATTAAATTTTTAAATTATATTTTTTTAATTATAATAATTAAACACTCGTATATTAAATAAAAATGTCAACTCATATTGAATTTTTTTACTTATATCATATAAAACTATCAATATTATTTACTATTATTACGTAAAAAAAAATTATATCTTAAATAAATAGAAATAATATGGTGATATGTATATGCATAAGTGCAGAAATATGTTTGTTTAATATTAAGCAAAATAAATTATTTTTTACTTAATTAGATTCCTAATACATCAAGTGTAGTATCCGTTGTGTTTCACAGTTTTCTAACTTTATATATAATTTTAGAATTTAGATAAATAATTATTTATTTTTATTAGATTGATAACATACAATTAGATTTGAAATAAGTATCATTTAAAAAAAAAATACATACCAATTTCTGTTACTTTATAAAATAATTTATAATTTGATTTGATATCTTTTAATTTACTTTATAAATAAACTTAAACTTTATTTATAAGAACATATATTACTATTTTTTATTATATATATAATATGGATGTCAAATTGAAAGTCGTTAAAAGATAGTTAATTTGATATATCATATATAAAAAATAAAATACAAACAAAAAAGTTATAAAATCTTAAAATAAGAAGAAAAAACATTTATAATAACTAATGAATGAATTAAATAAGAAAATGAAATGTAATGTATGGTAATATAGGAAAAAGAAATATAAAATAATTTATGATAACTAATTGTAGAAGCAAAGAAGGAAAAAATCAATCATGATTTTTTGCCAAATAAGATTCTGAAGCGTGAGAGTTTGTCATGTAAGCTCAACCTATTTTGAAATTATATATAGAGGGGATAATAATAATAATAATTTTTAATCCAAATAACCCTAGCAGGTCGACTTGGGACTCGATCGATTTAGAGGTGACTCCCGACCTGAATGGGCCATTCAGACTGGTCAAGAAGCAGCCTAGTCAAATCCGGTCGACCCGAGAATGTACCCAACCTTTTTTTTTATTTGTTTTCTAAATATTTTTATTTTAAAAATTAAATTATATGTATATATTTGTGTGGTGAATATAGTGTAAGATATAATATTATTAATATTTTGGGGTATCAAATTAAATTATTTATTTATTTATTGTGTATATATAAGATTAATATGTATATATTGAATTTTAAAATCAATTAATCGAGAGAATTGGTGGTGATATAAAATGTTGTATAGTAAAATAAATCGCAGATGGGAAATATTTTATTTTTCACGCATCATTTTGGAGAAAATTATGATAAATAATTGTCCAGTATGATCCAATTATTCATGCTAATTATCAAATATATAAGTGGAACATCAAATTATAATAATTTATTTCTAAGTGAACACTATATGCTTCAGGCACTACATATGTTACAACTCTTCAAGAGTATAAAAATTGAATTATGAGAGATTTCATAAGTTATAAAATATTGATTCGATTTCAATATTCATAATTCGAATTACAATTTGAATTATAATATATTATATTTTGGGTATGAAAAATATATATATGAATCAATTGTAGCATATTTGCTATCGCCTACAAATTAAATATAAGAATACCATAAATTGTTAATTAATCATTAGTATTTATTTAAACTACAAAATGCTGTCTATCATCCTTGAAATTCCATTTCGCTGCATAAAAATTAAGTCAACTAGACGAATGCTTTTATTTCCTAGAAATTGCACGTCTGTGAGACCATGATTTATTGAACAATGTACAACATTTGAATGAAGAACTAAATTGCACGTCAATATGTATTTGTAAATTTCGAATTCACAGACAACTTTTGAATGAATAATAAATAAAAAATATTACATCCATTAGAAAATACAGAAGAGACAAAAATAGCATACGATCCCCTTTCTCACTATTAAATGACCCCCCTTCTTGGATTAACTAATGTTATTCTTAGATCTTGTGTATTTGACGCCGCTTAATTTGTAGCATCTAGCTATCTAGTAAATATTAAATGACATATGTATAGTTTCGCGGTTTTGCGCATCACTATATAAATTATTTTTTTTTTCATAAACCACCATATAAATTATATGGGTTTGTCAAAGTGTGGTGTAGAATAATAATAATAATAATAATAATAATAATAATAATAATAATAATAATAATAATTATTATTATTATTATTATTATTATTATTATTTAATAATTAGTAGTTACCTTAGTGAACAAGTTAGGGTTATTAGTTTTGAGAGTCTTGTATAAAGGACTCTCCTGCTTTATTGTTATTTGGTGAATTTTGAGATTAAATTAGATATTGTGAGTTTTGTGTGTTTTACGAGAGAGTATCTCGTTTATCTTTCTCACTCGTACGTTTCCCTACATCAGTTGGTTTCAGAAGTCAGCACGATTCACGATGCTGTCGCGAAGACATGATGCTGCAAACAACAGGCGTGTCTCCGCCATCTACAACCTGAGCCGTCGGACCGAGTGGTTTGGCCGCGAGCTCGAGACGATGGGTCGTCAGATTGCAGATCTGTCCTCGAAGATCGGGGACATACGTCTAACTATCCGTACCATGGTTCGGGACAAGCAAACGTACCGTGACGCCAGCAACTGTGCGGGGAATTCACGGAGGACGTGGATGCCGTGGTCCAGGCGGGGCGCTCCGCCGGGGATCTCCACAACCACCGTCCGACGATGAAGACGGCGAGGAGACAGTCTCGAAGGTGAATCCCTTCTACGATTTTTCATCCCCGCACATTGAGGCTGACCCCTTTGCTGCATACGGCAGCCGTGACATGCGGCGACGGGGCCCGGTCTTCGTGGACGGCGACGATCAACGCGACGATAGAGGCATGCTCGAGGAGGCTGCCGTCGCCGGCGGAGATCGTGCCCGACGCGATAGGGAATGTGATCGAGAATATGGTCGATGGGAGGATCCGTTTCGCGTTGACATCCCCAAATTTGACGAAGAGCAAGTTGACGGGCCATTGTTCGATGGTTCGCCGGTGTTTGATGAAGGACCCGAGGAGGTGGAGGAGCATTTTACCGGCGAAGTGGACTGTCTCTACGACGGTCTGCCGATTTTCGATGAGGAGCCTCCGGGGCCGGAGGAATTCCATCATGTTTTGAGTATCGAAATTCAGTTGTTAGAAGAATTGGTAGTTCTTCTGTTGCACATGCCCGAGCTTTTCTCTCACGGGAATTTGTTGCGGCCTTGCAAACAGATGTTGTTTTTTGGTCACCACGGTGACTTCAAAATTCTGTGTGTGGCTGCTGCATATATGTCTTTCTATGAATTTCAAGGGGGTAATACCATGGAGGTGTGACATTCAACCTTCGTGTTCGACTGGGGAAAACGACGGGGATTAATACCATGGGTTCGCCTCCACACCAGCCACGGGAGCGCGTCGGCTTCGAGGCGAAGCCTTCCGAACCGGGGGAGAATGGTGTAGAATAATAATAATAATAATAATAATAATAATAATAATAATAATAATAATAATTAATAATTAGTAGTTACCTTAGAGAATAAGTTAGGATTATTAGTTTTGAGAGTCTTATATAAAGGACTCTCCTGCTTTATTGTTTGGTGAATTTTGAGATTGAATAAGATATTGTGAGTTTTGTGTGTTTTACGAGAGAGTATCTCGTTTATCTTTCCAATTCGTATGCTTCCCTACATCAAAGTGCCCCATAAACCGGATACAAAAGTGGTTTTCACTTAAAAAAATATAAAAAAAATGAAAAAATGAATTTTTGTGAAGGCATTTAATGAATTTCATATATTTTTTTCAAAAAAAAATTAAGAAAGAAAACATCAACATGCGATGGGCTCCGCGAGATCACCATCACCACCGCCTTCCTCGGCCGGCTTGGTGAGCTGCCGCTCGCCGGAGGCACCCTCGGGTTCACCTTCGCTAACGTCACCGCCGCCTCCCCCAACGTCGGCTGGCTTGGTGAACCTCCTTCTGCCATGGCTACCGCCGCCTCCAAGCTCTGCTCCACCACCTTCTTCACCTCCTCCGCCTCCCCCATCAGCTCCCTCAACCGCCGGTCCACCTCCTCCGCCGCCAAAAATTAACCCATCCTCCGCCATCTCCATTCTCAACGGGACCTCCTCCACCAACACCGCCCGATTCAGCTTATGCTCCGTGTACAGCGGCCACAACAACATCGGCACGCTCGCCCTCACCGCCACCTGTGGGGCCCACGACATCACCTCCAAACTCTCGAATGTGTCCACAATTATTCCGTCTAAATTTAATACATTGTGAAAATATTCTTGAAAGATCTTGTAGTCGGTGGATTCCCGATCGAGCAGCAGCGCCACCATGTCGGACGATGGGAATGGCAGTAGGCCAGAGAAATTGAGGAGCGTGTCCCTCATGTCCTTGAAGCTCACGGCGGTCGCGCCTCCATTTTTAATGGAGGTCGTCGTCTTGAGGAAGAACGACGTGGCAGCGGTGGCGGAGATGGAGCCGAGGACGCGGCGGACGTGGGGGTTGCTGAGGCGGAGGCCGTGCAGCAACAAGAAGCCGACCATTTTTTTTCATTTTTTTTCCTAAAAATTATACGAAATTTCAAATATGCCCTTAAAAATCAACTTTTTTTCGTCAAAACCACTTTTTTTATTTAGTTTAGGGGGTAATTTGACAAACCCGTATAGTTGAGATGGTGGTTTGTTAAAAAAAAAAGTTCATATAGTGATGCGCCAAAACCGTGAAAGTTCAGATGGGAAAAAGTTATTAACCCCATATGTAATGACTTTATTAACATATGAATTGGTTGGGTTGGTGCATACAATAGATACAAAGTAATTATGTTGCACAGTTTAGTGTAGAAAGTGCAGGCTGAATGAGAATCATGACGATTCGAAGCGAGGCTTTTTGCGTCATGTGCAAACTATCCTAGAATATGTAATTGTTTGGATTAGAGCAAACAGGCACACCCTGACTCCCACAAAACCTTCTGTTATCGTAGTTGTATTTTCTTCCAATTCCACAATAGGCTTGCAGTGTTGTGTTTCCAAAAGGGCCTGTAATAACATAACTAATAATCGTTAGCTTACGAATGTTTAACAATAAAATGAAAATTCAACATTCATTACATCATCACTTCGCTTTGTCGAAATCCAACTTAATTTGATCCATTTTTTCTACATAAGGCGCCATCAAATCAGGATCAAAACTCGCAAAATCCCGCTGCATGTATAATGTAACACCAAAAACACGATTTATCCACTACAAAAAATAGAAGAATTAAAATATATGATCACATATATATTAAAAAAATGTATTGAAAGAATATAAACTAAAATTCAGTAAACGACTTACATAATCGGAATTGGCGCGCGTAGGGATCGCTTTCTCGTCGGGTAAAGCCTCACCCAAAAGAATAGGATGGGAAACCTGAACGTACCACTCCGAATAGTGCTGATCAGCCTCCCCTAAATCACGTGTGGTGGGGGTCATCAGACTGGTGTGGGCGCAGGCCACCGTCAGAAACTGATGCCACAAACCTTCTACAGCAGTGTTAGCATGCTCAACTTTGTAGAGCCTAGACTCCCAAGCACATACTGCATTGAATGGACGGATCATGGGGGGAAGGATAGTCTGGACGAAACCCAGCTGACGCAAAAACCGCACAAGCAAGTACGACTCCACAATATCGCAGTACCTAAGGTATCCGCAATAAAGGGTCCTACGCTCTATTGAATCTGGGTTTCGGCCGTATGGCAACCAGTGCACCTGTTCACAATTGCATAAAAATATTTATTAAAACAATTTAATTATTTTGAATAGTAAAATTTAAATAAATTTAAATAAAGTAACTTAATGTACATCGGAGGTGATGAGAGTGTCAAGACGCCGACGGAGAGATTTCAGACGATGATTATTCCTCTCCGTCACCCCTACGCTCCACGAGCGAGATCGTGCGACACAGTCAGGACCGAAGGTCAGTCGCTCTCGCTGGGGTCGGAAGCACAGGAAGTACTCATATATCCATGACTGTAGAAGAGTCATGTAGCCAGACAGCCCAGGTGCGTCCCCTCTGCTAGCAATACCTAACTGTCTATACATGTAAGCCAGTGCAGCCGAGCCCCAGGAGTAAGACCCAATAATATAAAAGTCGTGCATCACCTCGTGCAAAAGTTTGTGACTCACCCTGCTACCACTCTTGTCAACGAACAAGGTGGTAGATAGCATCACCCACATCCAGGCAGTAGCCTCGTCCACAGGCAACCGACCTTTACCCTAAAATGCATCCAAAATGGCAGCAACTGTCACCGAACCACGCTGCCAAAACGAGCTCATTAGGTCAGTCTTCGTGACTGACAACATCTCCATGGTCCATATTGACCATGGCTCCCTCCACAGGAACGCCCCAAATGGCCCGAACATCGTGCAACATGATACTGATTTCACCAAAAAGTAGGTGAAACGAGTTAGTATCCGGCTGCCAGCGCTCCACAAACGCATAAATAAGTGCAGTGTCCACGTGGCCGTGCATGGACTCCACCAAATGTGACATCCCGGTCTTGCGAATAAGATCGCGTGGAGCGCGATCCATACGTGAGAGCTAAATCCTCAACTTGTCATGTGCACCCATTCTTTTTGGCACTTCAGAATGCCTCTAAGCTCTTCATTCCAAATGCGGAAGGTTACGTACCCTAAAAAGCTAGAGGTGACACTCCCATCAATGGGGCCACCGGGCACTAGGGCTCTAACGATCCAGGCATCCTCGCTCCTAGATCGTTTGCTAGTACCTGCATTAGATTAGAACATACATATACGTCATATTGTGACTGATTGTATCGATGATATGTATTATTAAATTAAATTAATTAATGCTAAACAACGATAAGTACGTAAATTATTTACCTGAGAATCCAGTGCTCACAAAATTACCCCTAGCCTGTCGTGGAGAACACGGCGTGCAGAAACCTGTGGGGGAGGAGAGTCATAGTCATCGTCCTCAGCCTCAGTCGAAGATGTCGACTCATAAACCTGCTGACCAGTCGGTACCGAACCGTCAGCCACCAATAAACGGTGCTGCTGAACCGGAGCGGGGACTCTCAAACTGCCAACCTGGTCCGTGCGACCAGTCTGTCTCATGCAAGCCTGCTGTATCAACTCCACATCTCTAGCACGACGAACGGAAGCATTTACACACCGACTACTCGTGTGTCGGGGTCCAGAACCTAACATCTCGGCAACCTCTTCATCGGTGGCTCGTAGCGCAGGTCTACCAGCAGTCTAAAATCAATAATGTAAACGAATAATTAATAAACAATAAATAATTTTTTAAATTTCATAAATTTTATTAAATATTATAAGTTCGTTTCAATTAACAATTTAATTTATTAATAATATATAATTACTCATAAATAATGTTATTAATTATTACTATTTTCTAAAATGCATTATAAAATACTACAAGTAATAATTTTCCTAAAAAGGATTAAAAAATTAATTTTTGTGAAACTAATCAATTTTCAACTAATTAATTATACATCATAATTATACAACTAATTAATTAAAAAATTATACAATGTTTTTGACTTATATCATTTTTTAATTCTGTAAAACTAATAATCACTCAGCAAACCATTTTATTACACATATTACAAGTATTTTTTTTTATTATTATAAATTAATTCATCATTATTTCAATCTAATTAAATTTATCTACTAATTTATATTATTAATAACTAGTAAACAAAAAATTATCTAAATTATTAACTAAATCAAAAAATTAAGTCAATTCTATTTTTTACAATTTTTTCTTACAAAAAATAAAATAAAATAAAATTATGCCGTCCATCCGGTAGTCGGACGGCCGCCGTCTGACCGGACGGACAAAACGCACGCGGTGCGCGCGTCCAGCAGTAATTGCCGGACGCATTCGGTGCAATCGAACCCTAGATACCGGTTGCGCCTTTGCCATCCGAGATCGGCAGCCGGACACCGCCGCCGCCTACAGGCATTGCCGACCGGACAGAGGTAAAAAAACGTCAAAATTTTTTTAAAATCAATTACGAAGAAAGAAAAAAAACATATCGGGGGAATCATGAATCTCTTGCCTAAGCCTTTACGAGGTAGTGACATTTTTTCGGATTTTTTTTGGACGTAAAACGAGGCGTGAAAGAGCCGGAGAGTTCGAAACGGAACGAGAGTTTAGAAAGAGGAAGAGAGAGAGAGCTAAAGGGCGAAAACGTAAATCAGAGGGGGTACGTAGTAATAGGCGAGCGGTGAATAGCAATTCAGTTTAGAAAAAGGAAGAGAGAGAGAGAGCTAAAGGGCGAAACCATAGATAGAACTCAATAACAAAAAGAGTTTGCACACACAAGAAAAAATTGACAAAACAACACAAAATACAATAAGAAGAACCACACACTCGGTGACCTAGAACCAAACAACCAAATTTCGTAGACATAAGCTAAAGGCAATTACAAATCCAATGAGACTTGAAGCACAGAAAAAAGACCGATCGAACAGTTTACAAGCACAAGATCACCTTGACTGAACTAAAAATTTTATCAATTTCAATTTGAGAAAATTACAGATGTACCTTCAAACTTTATTTTATTTTTATTCTTACAAATAATTTATTTTAATTGTAAATATACTAATTTTATAGTCTAGTTCCTTTTAGTTTATTTAGTCATTGATTTTTAGATTGCAACATTTTTTGTTTTATGACTAGTTTATACAAGATTTTTATATAGTTTTATTTTTAAAAATGTAACAGTTTATTTATTTCATTTCATTTTTGTTAAAAAAAATGTACTGAACGTGTAAAATAGCGTTTCAAAAACCTTGTGTTCTCCTGGACCCCTTTTCGCCATCACTGAAGGGATGCAAAATATTAAAACCCTGCATGTCCCATTTTTCCTTATCACTCTTTACAACACCAAATCATACATACTTCTCATATGTACACTGAAAGGCAGTGGAACAAAAATTTTTAAATGAAAACAAGGACAAAATCATACAAATTATTGGCAATATATTTACATACGAATACGCGTTTTCTAGCGAGATGAGTACTTACCATCCGAATATGTAATATTAAATTTTGAATTTTGGTATTTTGGAGAAACTGCAGCTAATATCACAAAACTGCTCAGAAAAGCCAAACAAAGCCCTAAACCATTCACTAAGAGTGATTCCGGACATCGTTTTAAGACATTACCTCTGGCTTGTAAGAATGTCAACTTTTCAAGAAGCCCTGTCTCGGCAGTTGCCACAGCCAGACCATAAGTGTATAAACCGAGGAATACATGCCAAGGTAGTACCCTTAGCCTTGTCATTCGTACCTCTCCTTTGTGCCAAAAGCTCAGAAATCCAAACAGCCACTGCACACCATAATTTTGAACTTAATGTCAATTCATCTTATATGTGAAAGTCATAGATTGTAGCAAGCTTTAACATTGCTTCAAATCAGATGTATAAGAAACCCACCTGCACGTGTATGTTTATCTATATGGGCAAGTTACATTTTACCTTTATATATATATATATATAGGATGAGGTTCAAATGAGAACCAAGTGGTAGTATGAGAACCGTGAGAACCGCTATTTTTAATTGTACATAGTGCTATGATGATTGTGTTTTAATGCTATTTTTAATCATGATGTATTTGACTAAAAAATAGCAACGCAATTTATATTAGCATTTGTGAAAATCATAGCACAATGTAATATTAAAATAGCATCACGGTTCTCACACTAAAATATATATATATATATATATTCCTCCATTTGAAAGAATTTATGTTTTAAAGAAACGACTAATTATAGCAGCATGAAGGGAAAAATATTAAAATCATGTATGAAAATATAAACTAAATGATGAATGTAGGATTTTTTGTTCTTAAAAATTAATAAACACTATTGTCAATTTTTGTGCAAGAGTCGCTACAAGAAAATTGTTATATTCTAACAGAAAATCCTTTGGTAATTTATTCCAATGGAAGTTCCAACGGATATTCCAATGGTATAGCTTCCATTGGAATGATTTCAACCGAAATTCCAATGAAAATATTCCATTAGAATGTGTTTTTCATTAGAATTTTAGATGAAACTTGATGATTCCAAAGGTTATATATTTCCAACACTGTAGGAATAATTCCGATGGAACATGAAATTTCCGTTGGAATCTTTATTTCCACCCCGTTGGAAAATTTGCCGTTGGAATCGTTAAAATCCAACGAAAATTCCAATGAAATATTTTTGTTGGAATTTCCGTTGGAATCCACTGAAAAATTCCAACGGAAATAATAGCATTGAAAAATATACATTGGAATTGCCGTTGGAATTCTATTTGAATATATTTCCATTGGAATTTTATCAAGAAATTCTTGTATTGAGTAAACTAATAAAAACTCCAAAGCATCCTTCCCGCCACCATTGGAGTTAATGGATTAGTAGTCAGAGTAAGACTTTTTTGAGCACATAATGAAGACATTTTGTTTCCTTCAGTGCCATCTTTTGAACCCTCAATATTTCATCTTAAGGTTTTTGTTTGTGAATGTGACAGAATGGCTAAGAAATTAGATGGAAAATCGAACAAAAGAAACAAAGACGAGGCCTCATATATTACGCTGGGTGCACGGATAACCCATCCAGCATACAACCACTTGCATCTTGTGTATAGTCGCAACTCAAATACACAAGATTTCAACGAACAATACTCAACTTTCGGGACTATCAAGATATAAATGAACACAAAGAACACGACATGCTTTATAAACTTTAAAAATAATGCATAAGAGATCTTAAAATCTATTTACGTATTTATAGATGTTCTTAGATATCTCCAAGGGTTTATTGTGTCAAAAGTCACATTTCAAGGTGTGCTCGATGGTCCTAAACTGAGTTAGATTTTTTCGGCAAGAGCAGGTGTTGAATCCTACTCATTTCAACGAACCCTATTAGAGTTCTGCATGATTATAGTTCATTTAGTTCTCCCGAGTGTTTCTGAAAACCGAACGCTAGAGAATCCAACGAGTTACTTCAACACAATTTTGAGTAACATGAACTCAACTTCCTCACATTTGAACATATAATTACTTTTTCATTCAACCTATAAATTGGTTTTTGAGATTTTATTCTATGTCTTCTACTTATAAAAATGGAAACATAAAATTAGTACAAAATTAATTTTTCTTACATAAGATTCTTATAGTATGCATAATCACCATTAAAAGTTCACACATGATTTTTTCTTTCTTTTTTTTTTTTATTCTTTTTGACCCCTTTTTCCTTTTCAACCAAATGATTTGTCATAGTTTTTTAAGTGTTTACCAAAACTTTCTTAGATTCGTCTTTTTAAAAGTTAAGTAGCAAGTAACATAGCCACCAGATTTAATGACTAGCTAGATAACAACTAATGAATTATTTAAGATGGCTTAATAGTAATTGGCTAGGTAGCAATGATTAATATATATTGCGCATCCCCAATATAAGCTAAACCAACCACGGCCGCCTGTGCTATAAACCTCAAAAATAATGAAGATAAAATTCATCTCATCTTTCAAAATTACAAAAAACCTGCACATTTGCTTCTATTTTACTAAATTTCACCATGTACACAGGGTATCTTTGACATCTAAGAGTTCTCTTTGAAAGAAAACTGGAGTTTTAATGAATTTGACAAAAGTAATGTTGAATTTGTAATATAATTACCTATAAATTTTCAATTATTCACAACCCCACTTCACCATACGCAACAAGCACAAAGCAAGGTGTACTATCTGCAAAGCTATTAGAACTAACCTGAGCCCCAAACATGGCAATACAAACCAAACCCATCCAAGAATGCAAACTGAAAAAATTAGCCACAATTCCATCTTCCCCGTGAAATTTGGTCCAAATCCCAAAAAATCCACAAGACAAAGCAACACCTTGGAGGCAAAGGTGCACCAATTTCTTAGAATTTCTTGAACCAGGCAACCATCTGTGCACCAAAATTGCTGCAACAGTCCAAAAAAATACGAAAAAAAAAGGAAAAACCATTATGAAAAATAATAAATAATTCAAACCAACTTATTTTCTTGCCCTGACAGTTGCATTTAACTTCTGACCTTCTCCACTAATGAGGATGAAACCAATCACCATTAGCAAAGGATGCAACACCTGCTCAGGAAATAAAAATAAAGGAATTTCATAATTTCCTCCATTTCCACTTACACGCATGAAAACAAATTATAATTTTCCATCAAAGTTCAAATTACAAAGAGAATGATGATTGTTTACAGCATAAATGAGGCCTTGTTGAGATGGGTTGTGAGGAATAAAGCTGTTTCTGAAGTGAAGAGCCCATATGAGCACAAGAAGTGCAACCACACAAGCTGAGAATCTGGCGAAAAACATAACAGAAAAGGGTGACAACAAGAGTTTGACCATGGCTTCCAATTTGAAGAGTCTCGCTCCCATTACTCGAAGCATATTCAATGTTTGAGTTCAATGTTGTCTTCTGAGTGAGTAATGAGTAGTGACTATACAGTGACCCACCGACAGAATTATAAAAGTTGTTAGCGCTGCCACATTTTTTATTTATTTATTTATTTATTTTAAGGGGGAAAACAAGTGACATTATTGTTGAGAATTTTTTAAAAAATCCAAATGAAAATATCTTAAATCCAAATCAAAACATCTTATATCAAAATATCTTGTTTATTAATTATTNTAGACAATTCTCATAACATAATAATAAAAGATTCATACAACCCTGATAGCCGAGAACTCAAAGCACCACGCAAGGGTGGGCTAGAACACAACCAACATAACCGACCTCTAATCACCGAAATAAGGACAAAGCAGTTACACTCAACCGAACCTTTACCCTTAGAGTTAAGAACAATAACCGAATAAATCAAACAGAAAAAACCAAAAGATAGTCTAAAGGAAAACAAATAAAAACACAATACAACCAAGGCACCAACAACAAACTATCTCGAGTTGAGCTTGACAGAAACTGGGGGAAAAACGGGTGCGGGCCCACTAAACATGAAGCGCACCATGAACGGGGAAAACCCATATGAAGTCCAAGTGTGGTTCTTTCCCAAAACCAATTGGTGGAAGGAGGAGTAACACATTAGACTTATAAGATGTGTCTATTTTTTATATATGGATGATGTGCAACAATTCACAAGTGATATTCTAACACGCCCCCTCACTTGTGAGTCCTTCGAAAGCCCAAATCCAACTCGATTGGGTGACGGGTACGTCATGGTACGGTCACCAATAGAACCAGCTCTGATACCATGACAGAAACTGGGAAAAAAACGGGCGTGGGTCCACTAAACATGAAGCTCACCATGAACGGGGAAAACTCATATGAAGCCCAAGTGGGGTTTTATCCCAAAACCAATTGGTGGAAGGAGGAGTAGCCCATTAAGACTTATAAGGTGGGTCTATTTTTTATGTATGGATGATGTGGGATAACTCACAAGTGATATTCTAACAGAGCTTAAGGAACCCCTCTCAATCCTTGACAGCCCCTTGGACAATGATGTGGGCCAGTCAACGAACTCCCTCAAAGACCCAAAGATTCAGAGACTTTCAAAGCCACCACATAATATATGTAGAAAGTTGGATGCGTGCTTCGGATATCTCAGTATTGTCAAGTTAGCAAATTTGCCACCACCACGATTTAAAGGATTCATTGCCCTGCGGACCTACCCAATTGAGTGGAGCCAATTTCCACACTGTTGCTGCAACCCTGCAATGGAAAAAAGATGTTCAACCGTAAAAGTTAGGTCTATCTTGTTGCATGGTTAGTTGTTTTTATTTGCAATGTTTAGTTGTATTCAGTTTGCAAGGTTAGTTGTCTGTAGTTGCAAGGTTAGTTGTCTTTAGTTGCAAAGTTAGTTGTCTTTGGTTGCAAGGTTAGTTATCTGTAGTTGCAAGGTTAGTTCTGTCTTGTTGCAATGTTAATTTTCTCTAGTTGCAAGGTTAGTTATCTGTAGTTGTCTGTAGTTGCAAGGAGCTGTCCTCATTTTAAGAGCTGTCCGCATTTGATCCGTCCCCTATATATATATATATTTATATATATATGGGCTGTAAAATGTAATTGTTGCATTATGCATACAATAAAACCATTGTGGCATAGTATTGAGAGCATGATCAATTACCTCGAGGCGAGTGGTTGTACATGTTGGGTTCGCTATACCGTACGAATTAAAATCGCAGCGGAAATTATACAATATAATTATCATTTATCAAATAAATACTTAATCCATAAGTACATATAACGAATAAAATGATCAGCATCTTTTAAAATTACGTAAAAATACGAATTTTGATTTGTAGAGAATTTTGAAAATTACCTTTAATTTTCTCCAAATAGTGACGATGAAGAGAAAATCAATTCTCGGTTATATGGCTATCACCGTCTTCTTACTTCATAAGGGATCCAAGTGTCTCCCTTCTAATCAAGTCCACTCATTTGGATTTCGACTCCGAGAACAATTTCTTCGCTATTAGAAATTTTCCAGTATTCAATTGTTATTTGGAATTGAAATTTAAAAGAAGATATTTTTATTTATTTTCTTAAAGAACAATTCTTGCAAGAATGGGAGAGATAATTTTTCCTTTTCCACTTTCTCAAAGTGCAAAACTTCAATTCATTACATTCATACATCACATATGTATGTATTTATACTAAAAGTTTATGTATAAAAAATGTAATGTTGGGTAAAACCATTTTCATATAAAAATGAAATCTTGGCAAGACTATTTTTACCCAACTTTATTAATACTAAAAATAAAAATAAATATATAGAGTGGGTAACAACTCCCATCTACCATAATTATTTTATTTTTATTAATATTTAATCTTTAATCTAAATTAAAGATTAATAATAACAAATAATTTATGAAATATTTTCAATATGATTTGTTAAAATATCTTTAGCTCCCAATATCTTTATAAAATCTCCTCTTTTTATAATCATATTATTATTTGGATTTGAATTTTGAAAATTCAACTATTAATTGAGTAATTCTAATAATTACTTAATTAATATCCAAAGCCTAATTAATCAATCCAATTGATTAAGTTATTTTATTCCTTTAATTAACATCTAATCAAAATTAGATTTAATTAAATAATCAATTTATTTAATTAAATTTTGTCAATTAATCCAACTATTGGAAATACCAATTTCAAAATAGTCATCATCCAAAATTTGGTGTGAGCCTTTTAGGTTCACAATTAACACTAGTAGTGGGTTTACAACTCGTTTGTAATTTAAATTAATCTAATTAATTTGTATTCTTGAAATTAACTCCTTATTTCAAGAACCCACAAATCATGGTAACATCTAGCAAGTAGCATGATCATCTAGTGTTAAGTGAAATAGCGAGTAAACATTTTCAATTGCAAGTGCATACATGTAAAATCCTTTCGACAACTAATTTCCCGATTAAATCTTGGGCATGGATTTATAAGTCAAAACCCAATTGATTTAATAACTATGATTTCATTTCAAGTTTAGTGATTCCTTTATGAATCCATATTCATCCTGCCTTGGCCAAGATCTTTGAATCACAAGCTATGAAAAACATAGGAAATTCACCTATCAATATAAGTGTCGAATTCTTTGTTGGCCACAGATAAACCTCCATACATATTAATACAATAACCAAAATATCCCTTTTATGATTGTCCAGCAATCAAAAGATAAATCAAAGTAAAACACAACATGCACAAGATTACTATCGTGCCTCAAGTCATAGGATTAGTCATGTACTATTGCAATATGAAAATTCTTATTCGACGGTTAAAACTTCCAGCTAAGAATTTTCATCGGGTGATGTTCAGTGAACTTTTTCTCCAACAAGCACCCGCATATATGCATTCGCGTCACACGCTAATGTTGATGGAATGCAACATTCTCATCCGATGAGCATACATCATATGCACAAGTCTTACCGGATTATTCGATGTCATGTCTCGAAACACCCATCGACTTGGAACTTATTTAAAATCACAGCATTAAAAGACACATTCCATGATTGTCATCATATGCGTAACCATGCCTCATAGTTAATAATGATATAAGGACTTTATCATATGTGCAGATATAGGATAAATACAAAAACATAAAATAAAGTTATGCCTCAAAATAATATAATTTCCAATAAATTGCTTTTATAAATAGAAATATATACAATCAGATTGAAATGCTGAGTATTCTACTTTTAACAGTAAAAAATAATAAGAGCGCTTTATAATTTCCTTGACTGAATGCTAGATTAAAGGAAAATAAGGAATAGCCGAATATCCTGAACTTACATAGTTTACAACTNTGTAATTTTCAAACACAAACTAGGCTTTATAGCAATTAGATAAAACTTCAAGGGTACTTACTTGTAGTTACCCCTTTATTTTTATGCTGTATAATAAAGGTACAAAATCGTACTTGTACCATACAAGAGCACAGACCACTAACTAATGCTTGGAGCTCATTTAAAAAAATTGTTTATTTCTCATATTTAAACATTTAAATCGAAGTTTCAAGCGTGGGTACAGGGAAAAAATTATCAAATCTTATGAAACACAAATTCATTCGATTTGTGTCTCGGTCCATATCCCAAAAGAGTAATACTTCATGCATCTGATCTAAATTTTGATAAACTTAACTTACTCAACCACAAATTTATGAAGCGACAATTATCTGTTAATAGAAAATAAAGAAGAAATCTTGATCGAGGTAATGAATGTAAAACCTCTCTTAAAGGATGGATTAGGAAAGGGGACAAATGGAGAAAAAGACCACTCAAGATTGTTAGGCTTAAAGAAAAAAAAAAGATAGTAGGGTGGGCTTAGGCCTTTTTTCTAAAGCTCAGATTGCGTGGTCCTAATTGTCCTCTCATCAAATCCTTTCCAACTTTCATTAACCCCCCTCATTACAACAGCATTTAATATCTTTGGTCCCCTCCATGATATCGTACACACACTCTGCCTTCTGTGTGTGCTAACACATGCACAGTCACACACATACACATCCTAGTCAATTATGGGATTATTAGTGAAACACAAATTGTTAGTGAGACAGCTTTAACACTTAGCGGGTTGCCCTGTCATATCTATATTTATAGTAATAATATAAAAAGGTTGTTAGAAAAATACATAAATAGTAACTTTGATTTGAAAAATAAATGGTTGACTTACTATTACAAGTGACAAATAAAAACATATCCGTGATTAATGGTACAAAATTTGGATATTTTGATATTGTCAAGCCATATTTATAGGTAACTAAATTGATCTTTTTTCTCTTTCCTAACTAAATCTTTATGTATCTCTTTAAATTTTGTGAAGTCATTTTTTTAAGTAACTAAATTGATCCTTTTTCTCTTTCTTAACTAAATTTTTATGTATCTCTTTAAATTTACAATTTTTTAGGTTTTTATCCCATAAAATTTGAAGAGCATTGAATTTGAAAAATGTGAGATTTGAATAAGATACATATATTAAAAACGTCTGAATATATTTGTAGTAAAAAATTATAATAATTTTGGTAAATCAAAATCAATTGATATCTCATAGATAATTAGTGCATATTAATTGACTTTCTTATCCTTTTATTTTTGAAAAAAGAAATAATCTATTAATATCTAATAAGTATAGAGATTTACCCCCACCAAAAAATTTCATTATTATTATTATTTGTACATTTTTTTTCGACCTCCGACGGCATCCTCTTATCCAGAGATCAATTGCTCCCTCAAGAATCATTCTGAAACCCTAGTTCTTGAAGCAACTTTTCATCTCTCGCCAAAAATTCGCACCCGAAGGTACGACTAGCTTCATTCAATTGCAATTGGTGATTTGTTGCGGCGTAAGGAGGTCATCTCCGGGTTCAACAATCTCTTATATTTCAACAACATTCAAATCCTACACCCGCGCACGCCACGTGTTCAACGAATTGCTCCAATTAGGCTATCTTTCAATTTGAAATTCAAATTATGAAAACATATAATTAATATTGAAATTCAAACACAAATTAGTTATAAAATCAATCATATGATATTCACGGATAACTATCCACATAAAATTTTGATATTTACCAAAATAATGAGATACAATAATATACTTAATCTGGTATTCTTCTAAATGGTAATTACTTTGAATTTATTACTGGCGGTTGATTTGTAATTTGAATTTCAAATCCATTCAAACATTTAAAGGAAAATATCATAAGCAGGTAATAATGACATTATACGATAACAAATTTTTGAATAAAATAATATTTAAGGATTATGATGAACCAAATTATGTAAAATTATTATTATTTTCTATAGTAAAAAATAAATATATATGATAAAATATTATTTATATTACTAATAAACAGGTCAGCGGGCTAATATATTGTTAAAATAAAATTTTAAAAAATGTTCTAAGGTACGAAACCCATGTGCATCGCACGAAATTCTCATTAGTATATATATTGATTATGTTTTAAATAGTAATTATTTCCATCGAAAAAAATAAATCTATTTAATATTTCGAGAAAATAATTTAGTAATTTATGGTATATTTTAAATAATCACTTATAGAAATTGTAGCTCATTATTTATAGAAATAATTAAGTCATATAAAAAATCATTTTTAGATACCTAAATTACTCAAGTTAATTTAACAATCTATATTAGTATATTTCAAATAATAAATTATGGTAAATTTATTTTAAAGATACCTTAATTACTCAAATCATGTGAATTGACTGATTTACCCAAATATGGGAATTTTGGCTGCAATATCAATTATGTGATTTGGTAAAAAAATTCAACTAAATTGTGTAATTTATTATTTAATAATTGTTTTATTTTTTTTGTGTAACTCTTTTGTGAAATACATTTTTAATATACCTTAATTATGCAAATTGTGTAAATCTGACTAATTTATAAAATCTATAAATAATTACGACAATTATGGAAATATCGTCAACAATAATTAAATATGCGGTTTGCAAAGAATTGTTCAAAAAAATTGTGTTAATGACAGTTTTTTATTGAAATATTATTTAATAAATGTTATTCATATTTTGTCTATTTAATTGCTCAAATCGTGGATAATTAAGAAAATAATTAGACCATAAAATTTTACATTTTTAAGATACCCTAATTACGCAGATCGTGTAAATTTGGCTGATTTATTCAATTATAATTTCTTATAAAATTACTCTAAAATAATTGTGTTAATGGTAATTTCTATTTAATTATTTTTTAATAACTATTTTTTGAGTCTTTTTTAATTTTATCTAAAATAAACGTGAGTCTTGATTTTGTTTTGTACGTTGGGCAATTAATTTCGTGGTTAAAATAAATTTTATTTTTTTATAAGTTATCGATAAAGTATGAAATCGAATTATTTGGTATACTATATATTGATCCATTATATCCGCTTATATTAATAAATGCCATCTCAATATTTTTTTTCTCATATTGCTAAGCATTTTACCCGATATTAATGAAAGAAAAATTTGGAGAATACTATGGTCGATTCTTCTTTGTAAATGGCCGGGACATATCAATTTTGTGTCTCTCTGTGTGTGTATGTATATATATATAAGATTTGTATTTACTTAAATCACATTTTAGTCAAATCGAATTTCTGAATAAAAAATTTAAAATGACACCAATTTTGAAATGAATATAATGTAACTTATTATCAATTATTTGCACCGTACGGGTTTAATTTTAAACTAGTTTTACCCCGTGCATTTGCACGAAAAGCGATATAAGAGAAGAGAAAATAATTAAAATTATAGATTAATAAATGAGAAAAAAAATAATTTAAAAAAGTGAATCAAAATATTATTAAACACTTTTTTATATACAACATTCGTGGTTTTCTTATCGTCAGAAACCCCATCATAACAAATCATTATCGCTAAACCCCTTCAACTCGTGACTCTGGGATTTAATTTTTCAAAAAATTTGATGTATCTTTATAATATCTGAAAAAAATATTTTTTTTTTATTAGTATGACTGCAATATAAAATAGAGATGTTTTTGTGGTCATTCTTAATTAGTTGTGAAATATGTATTTATATAATACCAAAAAATATATAGTATCAAAATAAAAATAAAAATATGTTGTATTTCAAACCATAAAAGGCATTACAGAAATGAGCACCATCCAAAATGGGACCTGTCCAAATAAATTGTGTAACTGAAAGTTACATATTTTTATCCATTAAGACTTGTCTAGTATATAATATCTTATATCATCTAGTTCCCCCACTCTGGTCGAGTAAGCATGACTCGATCCAAGAGTGAAATTCCTCTTCGGGCTTTTTCCGTCAACCTGCCATTGAGGTTATAATTTGAATAAATCATCGACCACCAAATAGTTACCAAACCTTCAAATGAGCATCGGGACCCCAAATGAACACCGAATGTCCACTAAGGTAAAAAACCGAAAGACCTGCCGCTGAGGTCGAATACCGAAAGACCTGCCTCTAAGGTCGAATACCGAAAGACCTGCATCTGAGGTCGAATACCGAGAGACCCGCCGCTGGGGTCGAACACCGAAAGCTGAACGACCACTAGGGTTGAAAACCGAGAGACACGCCACTGGGGTCTAACACTGAAAGCTGAACGACCACTGAGGTCGAAAACCGAGAGACCCGCCACTGGGGTCGAACACCGAAAGTTGAACGACCACTAGGGTCGAAAACCGAGAGACCCGTCACTGGGTTGGGTCAAACACTGAAAGCTGATCGACCACTGAGGTCGAAAACCGAGTGACCCGCCACTGGGGTCAAATACCGAAAGTTGATCGACCACTGAGGTCGAAAACCGAGTGACCCGCCACTAGGGTCGAATACCGAAAGCTGATCGACCACTGAGGTCGAAAACCGAGTGACCTGCCACTGGGGTCGAATACCGAAAGTTGATCGACCACTGTGGTCGAAAAACAAGAACTGAATGACCACTCCCCAAAATCTTGAATTTGAAAATTTGAACTTATGTATGTTGTATTTCGATCACCATGTTCGAACTCTCTCAGACCACCTCGTCCTATCGCCCCCCAGTTCAAAATTTAAAATTCAAGCCTGTTGTATATTCTCTCAAAATCTGAATGACCTTCGTGAACTGCTCTGAATGAACTCTCTCGACCTGCCACCGAGGTCGAAAAATAAATTCGACGAAACCAAGAATCAAATAAAGATAATCGACCTGCCACTGAGGTCTGCTCGATTTATCCGTAATGAACTCCATCTCCCTTCTCTTGAAGTCAAAAAATAAATTCGACGGAACCAAGAATCAAATAAAGATAATCGACCTGCCATCGACGTCTGCTCGAGCTATCCGTAATGAACTCCACCTCCCTTCATTTGAAGTCGAAAAATAAATTCGATGAAACCAAGAACCAAATAAAGATAA
This sequence comes from Striga asiatica, assembly GCA_008636005.1. Classification (NCBI taxonomy): domain Eukaryota; kingdom Viridiplantae; phylum Streptophyta; class Magnoliopsida; order Lamiales; family Orobanchaceae; genus Striga; species Striga asiatica. The sequence goes on along the minus strand of BKCP01004516.1, from coordinate 2,878,886 downwards.
TCGACCTGCCATCGAGGTCTGCTCGAGCTATCCGTAATGAACTCCATCTCCCTTCTCTTGAAGTCAAAAAATAAATTCAACGAAACTAAGAACCAAATAAAGATAATCGACCTGCCATCTCGAGCTATCCGTGTCTTCACCGACCCAACGCTAGGATCGACCACCCAGCCCGGAGGCCTTAATCATACTGGATTTTGGTCTTCGAACACATGTCCACCCTCGAAGGAGTGGTCGTTACATGTGACCACCCAGCCCGGAGGCCTTAGTCATGGTGGATTTTGGTCTTCGAACACATGTCCACACTCGAAGGAGTGGTCGTTACATGTGACCACCCAGCCCGGAGGCCTTAGTCATGGTGGATTTTGGTCTTCGAACACATGTCCACCCTCGAAGGAGTGGTCGTTACATGTGACCACCCAGCCCGGAGGCCTTAGTCATGGTGGATTTTGGTCTTCGAACACATGTCCACCCTCGAAGGAGTGGTCATTACATGTGACCACCCAGCCCGGAGGCCTTAGTCATGGTGGATTTTGGTCTTTGAACTACTCGAACACTTCGACCTGCCACTGAGGTCGACAAGGAAACACACCAAACACCACGAGATAGAATAGTAATTGATCATTTTTGTTAGTCCCATCAAATGAATAGTTATATCGAACAAGATAAAAAAAAAAAATCAAGCATTTTTTCGACCTCCCTTTCCTGTCTGTACACGACGACCTGAGTTGTTGTTTGCTCTATGCTTCCCACTCCTCACCATAACCAATATCCAGTTCACCTGCTCATGCATTTTCCTCAGCAAGAATTCAACAGATTCCATTAGTTGCATTTTATCCACCTCATCCAATTTGCAATCCCGATAGCAATAATAACAAAAGACAAATAAATGAAAGCAATCACATTGGTCCACATTCGTTTATACCACTCCTTAACCTCATGCAAGTCTCTACCACAATATGAAATCGTATAGACATTCACTTAAATGTACAGACAACCAGAATTTCACAAAACCATGAATTCGACAAGCAATTACAACAAACTATACTCTGCATCTACAAACAATCATTAAACGAATGCACCCAACAAAAATTTGAATGAGTTACTCCTCCACACCAAGCTCCTTAGTCATGCTGACTCGAGACTGGCCAGCCCGAAGGCCTTCGTCATGCCAGAGTTTTATTCGAGACTCTTCGTACACCTCATTTTCTGCATTTTGTTAGTCACCTGGACAATAATGCTAAACATATCCATATACACCATAATATCAGCAACATTTCACCCAAAATATTCAAACAATGAATATTTCTCCCAAAAAAGAATGCTAAGAGACTCCACATGTCACAAAATAGTGTCAGTCGATCTTGACCATAGACAAGAGTTGAGACTAATTTTATACCTGAAGGTCGAGAATGCCACTCCCCATTATCCTACCTCTCCAAAAAAGAATGATTTCTGCCTTTGCAATTGCCACCAGCGATCGGCACCATCCAGACTCGTCCCTCATTGTCATCCTGCTTTGATGGCTTCGTGCTCGCTCATTTTGTCCTCGAAACTCCACAACTCGTCCACCATAGCTTGTCTAGACTCGGGTTATTTCTGAGGAGATGAAAAATAAAAATGACCAAATAAAACACCAATTGAAAATGTGCAACATATCCCACGCTTTAAAAGAAATGAGAGAAGAAAGTAAATTTTTGTTTCAATATGTCAGTTCTATACAAGATCCTAGAGTTCGAGCATACATTGAAGCTGAAAAAGCACGAATCTTGGAGAAAAGAGCTCAACAAACCCAATCGGATCCATTTTCAAACAATGCATTTAGCCAATTTTTCAATGATCTTGAAAGAAGCGGTGTCAACTTGCCAGATTACTAAATTCTAGTGCTTGTTTTTGGGTTTATGATATCCCCCATCCCCCATCCCCTATATATATAATTGCAGAATGTGTTGAGCCTAAGTGGCATAATCTCATGCTTTGGAATCCTACGTGGCAAATCTTCACGTTTTGTCATTTGGCTTGGATGAATATTAATTTACTCTAAATTAAAAAATAATTTAGTTTGGAATAGCCATAAATATACTATATATTTATGGTCATTTTTATTAGTATTAATATTACATTTCTATTCTAGACGTGATTTATATAAGGCCTGATTTTTTTTCCTCATCTTTCTTCTAAAATTATGAAAAAGGTACTAATTTAAATTATAAGTAGATTTAAAATTTAATAAGTTTTTTATTTACTATTAATTTATATATATAAATATATCAAATTAATCATGTATGGACGAGCTTCGATTTGACATCTATATTGTACATACAAAATAAATAAATAATTATACTTATCTTTATAAAAAATTACCAATTAATATTAATTAGAAAATATAATTATTTAAGTCAATTTAACTATAAATTTGTTAAATGATATAATTAAAAAAATATTATAATATAAGATGGTAAATCATATAAGTGATGTCAGTTATTTTTAATATAAATAGTAATATAGTTATTTAAAAATTCAAACAAATTTTTATTATTATTTTTAATTTTAAATATAAATTTCTTTACATACTAACATGTAATACACGAGTATTGTACTAATATTTTTATTATTAAGTGATGTTGTATTTCATGTCAGCACTAGTTATTTAAATGTTTTTCTTTAAACCGTGATCTATCATGTATTAATGTTATTTCAATCTGTATTAGTATTGTTCTTATTATTTAATGTTAAGGTTTTCTTTTCTTGTTAAATAAAATACCATAAGTAATATGTATATTTTACATTTATATTGTGAAATATATAAAATTAAATGGTAATATAATTCTTATTATTTTGAATATTATACTATCTAATTTTTATAAAATTAACTTTTTTTAGTATTTTACAGTATTATTGTGAAAAATATAAAATTAATATGTATATTTACTCTATTATGAACAAATATAAAATAATATGATATTCATTATTTTAAATATTATATTATATAATTTTCGTGAAAGTAAATAATAAAATAAAGATGTTAATATTTTTAAACTTATTTTCATATTTAAAAGATCATTATATTATTTTACTATTAAAAACTAAAGAAAACTAAAAAAAATCATTTTACAAATTAATAAAAGTTAAAAGACCAAAATATATATATAAAAAAAAAGATTGAATGCATAATTGCGTTCCGACGCAAATATGCGTCCAACCGAGGAGAGAGCGACAGAGAGAGAAATCATATCACATTTTGCAATCGGTTTTTGGTACCGATTAGAGCTGCGGGTGGAGAAGATCTTATTACCTGCGGGCTGCGTGTAAATTGATGGCGGTAGGCGGAGGAGGAAGGTTGATGGCGGTAGGCGGAGGAGGAAGGTTGATGGTGGGGCGGCGGCCGTCGATCGCCGACGGGAGTCATGGTGGCCGAATTTAGTGTGTGTGGACTGTGTGTGTCTGTGTGAAATGCGTGCGTGGTTGCCGATATTAGTGTATGTTTAAGTGTGTAAGAGATGGTGTGGGGTCCACTTTGAGTTGTAATTTTTTTATGACCATTATACCCTTAATTTGTGGTCAATTGTACATATTGGACCATAAAAGTTCAAAGTATTTACTATAATGCCATCATATATTTGACTAACATTAATAAAGTTTGACTTAATCATAACCATTAATGGGACATATCTAATGGTTCATAATCATTCTTATTTTTTTCATTGTATTTCATTCTCATTAGAGCGCACTTCTATATATATATATATATAAGTGCGCTCAAATATATATATATATATAAGTGCGCTCAAATGAGAATGAAATATATGTATATATGTGTGTGTGTGTGTGTGTGTGTGTGTGTTCGTTTTTGTGGATTACGCGTTATTGTTTATGTTGTATCCGTTAATTTAATATTGAAATTGGTCTTGCCATTTGATTGAAAATGATTTACACTAATACAACCTAGTAATGTAAGTCAAATATAAATGTTTAGGAATAGTACCAGTGTTATATTTTGTCAAAAGACACAATTATATAATAACGATTCCATAAGGAAAAATGAAGTATCTAAAATTTGGGTCATAATTTTATACCCTCATAAAGAGAGATTTCTTCAAAAGACAAAAAAGGAAAAATTTTAAAGAATCATTTAATTTGAAAATTTAGCAGAGGATGATAACTCCAACCTCAAACGGCCTATAAAAGTGGTGGGGAAAGAAGAAATGAAAGACTCGTTCATACGGAGTTTTATACTTATCTCATTTGTTGTTTGCGTGTAGTGTGAAGCTACGAATTAAGGAGATTTGTATGGAAGCTACATACAGGTTGCAACATTAAGAAGATGTGTTCATCTGCTTGATCTTAATGTTGCAACCTCTATGCAGTATTTATGTTGATAACATGTATACTGAAGGTTTGTCGATTGTCATTCTTTATTGTCGAGATCATATTTTATTTTGTTTATGCTTGTTAATGTGATTATTGTTTGTAGATTTTAGCCGAGAACGATCAAAATATCTCAATCGGGTCGTCTTCTCGAAGGAAGGTTGTTGGGAGTTTCGTTCACTATCTAGTCGTCAATTCACAAAACCGAAAATAAGGTCCTAAACATGCTACTCGCGCGCTTGATTTGGGTGAAATTAAACTAATTTGCACTAAGAAATGAAAGCTATTGATGAAAGGTGAGAGGATTGGAAGAAAAGACTCGAACTTTGGTTGCACAGAGTCTTCATAACTTAAGAAAATAAAAATAAACTAAGAGAAATATGCAAGCTAAGTGATCATAGGCAGATAAACTGAGCCTTCTTAACTAAATCATCTCGCGTTAAGCAAAGTTGAGACCTTTATACAAGATAAGTACGAAATTAACTCCTAACACACTTAAGTAAGCAAGAAAAATAAAGCAAAGCCCTAAAATCGAGTATCACACAAGATTCCGGCCAAAGCACCAACTTAACAAGAAGAAGAAAAATAAACTCGAAGTAAGAAGCCCTAATCAATGTAATTACTCTCCTATCGTAAGCTCGGACAAAAATAATGTGAAAAGATTTAATCTTGGACAAAATTAAAATCATCAGAATATATGTGTCATGGAGCTCCCAATACAAAGATGGCGGAAAAAAAAGACTTATTCCCCAAAGGGGAATTAGGAAAATGAAAGCTTGGTGTTCAAAATACAAAGGAAGACATGTATTTATACTCACACCTTAAACACACACTCAAAACACACTCATTTACTAAAAATAACTCGCCTAAAATAGGAAAAATCCGGCTGGCGGGTCATTGGGCGAGTGCTGGCGCGAGTCTGCTCGGGCGTGCGCAGGGGCTGCGGACGCGAAGTGGGCGGGCTGGTCTTTGCTCACGGTGCTGACTCGGACCTTGATTTCTCTTTTGCACGACTCGAATGGTTTGGATAATGGCTCGGGTGGCTCGAATGGCTCAGTCGACTCGCACGACTCGATCGTCTCGGACGGTTCAGACGGCTCGGTCGGCTCGAATGGCTTGGATGACTCGTCTTCCAAGCCCACGACAAAGAACAAAAACACAAAACGGGAACAAAAATATACAAAACACGATAAAATAGACCGGTTGGCACTAAAACGAACCTAAAAAGACTAAACTAAAACACATAAAACACACAATAATCACAAAAACACAATAAACAATTATCAACAATAATTACAACTTTTATTTTGATTGATAGCTCAAGCTTTAATGGACATAAAAAATGGGTTTACGGGAACTGAAGATTGTATGCCAGAATGTAGCCTAACCAGCAACCCTTGCAACTGGTCGAACATCGACTGCGACCACTCAGGTTTTGTTGTTGTCATGTAAGAGTATTATTATTATTTCTCCCCCATTTTCGTAATGTTATGATCTAGTTTCTAAATGAAGTTGTAATCTCATTTTATTTTTATGAAATTTCTATCACCAGCGATCTTACGCAAAATTGTAAGAAGTTGGAAGGTGTTCTTGTCGACTTCACTGAGGGGCTTGTCAACTTAACTCACTTGAATTCTCTGTATGTGATATTTTAGTTACCTCTTGCATTGCATATTATTAAAAGATAATTATAAAGATCCATATCATATCTAGTGACATGCACAAGTATTTCTCTAATCATCAAAATATTACTCTCACTGAACAGTATTGAGACAACAATTGCTTCATTCTCGCATTGGATTTGTCTTCTCACAAACTATAACTCCGCTCATTTCATGAATCCCCAAATACCGGAACCATAGTTCTACAAAAAGTTTGTTGTAAATGAAGCTTAAAAAAATAGAAGCCTAAGAGATATAACTATTATTTCTTCTACTTTACATTTATGTATAATTTGGTCTGGACATGTCCTAATTCCAATCCTCTAAACTGACAATATATGGAATTGCAATATTTTAGTAGTTTATGTCTAACAATGCACCAAAAACGTTTATGATTAAATCGTAAAAATGACAGAAGCTCTTATACTAAAATACAATTTACCAGTGACAAATCATATTTTTCAAATCGAATCAAATATTTTATCTTTATATTGCACAAGATAAATGTATTTAGTTTAATGAATTTAACGTAATTCTGAAGGCCATTAATAGCCGGAAAAAGAAAGCACTTTTGTCCAAAGTTAAAAGCTTCTGTTGTCTGTTGTCCTTTTCTCTTACAACAATTATCTGTTTTAAACCCAACAGCCCAAAAGGTGAGAAGAAGCTACCCCGAGACAGAAAAAACTACCTTTGTCTTGCATGCATTTTACATTTATGCCCCCTCTTTCTTCATCTTTCTTATTACAACATGGTCCCCTTCCCTTCCCCCACTAAAACCTTTAATCAAAGCCTATATGTATCTAGCCATAAATTTTGCCAACTGCTAATAAATTGAAACCATCCCCTACCTTTCCCTTTCCCCTCTTTTTTCTGGGCTCATATTTTCGAAAACATCATTAATTTTTTGTATAATTGTAACACACTCCCATTATTTCAAGGATTGTAAGCAAGTCTGACTTGCTACATATCCGGGATTGTAACCAAGTCAACTTAACAAGCCAATAAACGAGCTCGAGTCTTAATAAATCGAATCATATCAGAAGTTTAAGTATCTTTTATTTTTCTAGCTTGGCGAGAACTCAACTCTTTAACTAAATAAGTCTTCAATCAATTTGAACTCACGAGCAACTTGTTTTGTTTAACAACTTTCTGAACACACATTGTTTAAAGTGTGTTACAAATATTAATCTCCTTTTTAACAGGGCGAAACTACAGTATGCTTAGGGGGGAAATTGCATATATATATATATTGATGGGTCTACTCTCATATCTAGAGTGAACCGGTGGTAATGAGCTCAGATCTGCTTGAATCGCCTTCGAACTGTTGCTAGACCGCAACAACACCTGCAAGAACTCAACGCCAAAAGTGTTTCCGGCGCAGAGCCTCCGACGCTCACGTCATGTGAAAGAGATGAAGAGAGCTGCTCTGAGAGAGCAGCAGCAGCAATAGAGGAGAGTGAGGAATGAATGGAAGTTAGGGTTAAGGGTTATCTCACCTCCTTTATATAGGAGGAAATACTTACTTGAAGTACCCAAAACGCCCCGGTCGACTTACTTGAAATGTCCAAAGTACCCCGGTCGGTTCGTCTTCCATTGCTGCTGAGTCATCACAAGATTCCTTCTTACCATTAGAAGATATGGGGCCTTAGATATGCTAGTGTGCTAGGTCATCAACACCTTTTACGACTCGAGATGTAAGGAGTCGACCTCGAGCACTGCGAGGTCGACTTAGGGTCCGTGTGCATGTTCGGAGGCTACACTCGTTCGTCTTCTTGCTAGGGGTCGACTTTAAAAGAGTCGATAACACAGAGTCGACTTTAGTAAAATCAGCTTCTTTCTTTGGTTAGTTCAGGAGGTCGACCATCAAGAAGTCGACCTCCTTCGGGATGTCGACTTTGAGATTGTCCGGTCGACATGTCGACGGTTCAAACCGCCCTTTGGGTCGAGTAACAAGTGTTTAATTGCTGTCCCGTTATCGGGATTCTTCGAGGTATTCTCATTCGACCTTTGGCAATAGGTTCTGTCCCCACTCGCAGTTTCTCGCTTGGGTCGTCGCGCTAACTTATTTTTGTCATTCCTTTGGGTAGCAGTAAACCCTCATAATTGCTTTTGGATAAACCTGACACTCTGACATTCCTTTTTGAATTTCAGATTTCGAAGCGGCACGCGTCATTTCACTCTCAGCCTTTTCGAATTCTGCAATTAATCGTGGCCACTAGATTTTCCTTTGATCTGACGGTCCGTATTCTTCGCCTTGTATATAAATACTTCCCCTGTGTGGGGTTACCCACTTTTTCACGCTCTCAAGCTCTCTCGAATTTTACTCTAAACTTTCGGCGATTTCGACGATTTCGGCTTCACCGGCCTTACTGATTCCGTCAACCTCAGATTTCTCCAAACTTCACCGGCGCTCTCAATCATGTGTAAGTTCTCTTTACTTCTCAATTTTTGTCGGTTTTCTCCCTTTTCTTCTGTGTTTTTTGAATCCCGGAGTTCATATGTGTTCTTTCCCATTCCTGTGTATGTCCTGGTGTTTTGCGGCGTCAGATCTTTCTAACATACCATCGCATCTCCTTAAGGTGTTTTTAATAGATTGATTTAGGGAATGAAGTCGATTTTTTCGCTTTATGGGTCGACTCATGTCGACTTACTGGCTCCTCTTTATTGAATCAGTCGAGACCAGAGCTTATGGTGCTCTCTTTCGTCTTTCTTTTGTCGGTTATGCCGAGTCGAGTATGTTAAAGTCGACTCGACTTCTCCTTCTATGACATCCAGGTGTCGACTTTTGTTTCACGCACTAACATTCATGTTCTAAATTTTTTCCCTTTAGCTCCGACTCCGCTTCTCTCTCTGGCTCTCTTGCTCGTCAGATCAATGAATATTCAGATTCTGACTCTATCCAGAAAGTCGACTTGGGATCGGCGGTCGAGCAAGAGCATTCCCCTCTCGCTTCTGATGTTTCTCCCTCTGCGGTCGATTGGGATGAGTACAATCTAGCACTCCTGTCGGGCGTTCTTGCTCATGAATTACAAGGTTCCCCCCGAGACGACAGTCCTCGTTTAGCACCCCTTCTCTAAGGTATCTCTCTTAGGCTTCTCGATATTCCTGTATGTGAGACGAGTCATGTTTCAATAATCGCTCCTCTTTTTGAGCCTCGCGATGTTGTAACAGTAGCATGTCCATTAGCGAAAGAGGCAACTCTTAATCATTTTTCTTATGCCCCTGCAGTCGTACTTACTAGTTTCAGGGAATATAGCGGACTCCCTTCTGATTGGGAATTAATCGCTCCTCGTCCTAACGACACTTTTGGCAATCCTCCTCGAGGGGGTTATATGTTTTTCATGGACCAAATCGCCTTCGGTCTTCGTTTCCCCATCCAACCTGAATTTGTTACCATAAGCAACTTGTATAATATTCTAATAAATCAATTTTCTCCCAATGCTTTTCTATTTATGATAGCTTTCATAATAGTTTTGAAAATAAAGTTTGGTCGGTTCTCGCCCGATTTCCTTTTTTACTGCTATTGGTATCGATTTATCAAGAATGCTCACTGTTTAGGTCGTCGTCGAGGAGTTACTTTCCTCGACGACTTATCCTCGAACGTAACTGAATGGAAGTCCAAATTTTTCTACATCCGTCCTCTTCTTGGCCTCTACCCATTCACCAACATTTGGATAACCAATAAAGTCAAGCAAAATAAGCGCCCTCGGTCTGATCTATTTGCGACCATGCTGGATGGTTTGAATAAGCATTCCTGACTGAATTACCTGCAATAATCTAAAATTTAAATTATAGATATTTAGTATTTTAATGTTTTTAGTTAATATTTTATATTATTTTTTGGTGTAAAGACCTAAAAATACATATATAAGATTTTTTTTTTCTTTTTTTTGTATAGTTTGGTCGGTTCGGTTATTTTAAGAAATAAAGTTGAGTACGAACCAAATTAACTAAAACTTGGAAAGTAACAAAAGATAATCGAACCAAAATACAAAATTCGAACACACGGATTTAGTTTGGTCAATTTTTTTTCACTATAGTGCAATCTGACAATGTGCAATCAATCTTACACTGCACTTAATGATTTTTCTCAAACACAACTAAAAATAATCGGTTTATTTGATCGGTTACCTGAGTTAACCTAAATAATCTAAATAATTTATAATTTATATTATAAAAATATATTTAGTAATTTAATATTTTATATATATTTTTCAAAACTTTGTATGTTCGTTTCGAATGCTATAGTGCAATCTATTAGTCACTGATGTGCAATCCGTCTAACACTAATGTGTACTTGAAGTGTAGTTATTTTTATAAAAATATATTTAGAATTTTAATATTTTTATTTAACAATTTTATATTATTTTAGTTTTTAAAAATATGATATATATATATAAATAAAAAATATATAAATATAATATTTTTATATATTTACATAAATTACATTTTTGACCCATAGGCTAAATTGAACTATAATCAAGACTCTAAAAATTTAGTTAAATTATAGAATTGGCTTAAGAACTAAATTGTAATTTATATAAAACTATTGCTATTGGAATTAAGTCTCCGAGACTTATCAATATTTAAAAAAAAATACCCCAACCCAGATTTGCTCCTATCTGTCTCCTTCTCAAAATCTCCGCCATTGCCGTCGATGAGCCGCCCGACCCTTCTCAGCCACGTGAAGACCTCATCGGTCGGCCACATCCTCACGATTTTACTTTCGATTCTGTGTTCATCAATTTTATATTTGATTTGTATTCATTGAATTTGTGATCTATTTCGTTGGCATACTTTATGTGCTTGCCGGTGTTACCTAAGCTCAACAGTGTCAGTGAGTTTCTTTTTGGGCGACCGAATTTTGAGCTCCAAACGCTCGAGGTCTGACGAAAGGGAGAAGGCGGAGGGCGGCGTTGATTGGAGAAGTAACTGAAGTTTTGTAGGCAACGGGCGGAGGAGAAGACACGGTTTCTGGCGGCGGCATTGATTGAAAAGGGTAAGGGATAAGATGTGGTTTTTCGGTGAGCGGAGTAGCCTCTGCCGACCGCCATGTGCGGCATTGGAGTTGCGGCCGCTGGAGAAGTCGAGGGATAGCGAAGCCGGGCGAGGTTGGATGGCGGTCTGCAGCGTTGGATGGCGACGGTCGGGCTGGGGATTGGTACTATGTGTGTATGTGTTTGTGCAAAGAGTGAGTTTATTGTGCGTCAGAGAGAGTGTCTGGTAGGTCCCACCAGTGAGTTGGTGGGTTGAACTGGTGTTAGGTGGTGCCCACAGGTTAGTTAGATAGGAAAATTACCACATTGTCCTTAATGTGTTGTAGCTGTTGGATCATCCGATCCAATGACTAAAATTTATTTTTATTTCTTTCACTAATCACCATTTCCACTGGAACCCGACAATATATATATGTTTTAATTTTCAATTTTATCAGTTTTTATTTACAAATTTTGCCCACTCTCCTATATATATGATAAAATTATTTTCACTCTCTAATACAATGAAGGCTTCTATAATTTTTTGTCCAAATGAATGAGTTGTGCTCGTAGTATTCTATAATCGATTTTTTTAAAGAATCTACAATAAAGTCTTATGATTCGGCTTCAAATAATAACTTCTCAACGACAATTATTGTAACTTCATTCTGTTTTATGATGGATATTTATTGAAAACATTTTTTGTAAATTGTATTATCACTGAAAAATGACCCTGAAAAAAATCTAATAAAAAATTATATATTACATGAAAATTCCTATAATGATAAACCTTTGAAAAAAATAGCAGTTGTAATTATCAAAGTTTTAACTAAAACTAGTTTTTGTCCCGTGCATTTGCACGGAAAACTATATAATACATGAAAAAATAATAAAAATTATAAACAATAGTAAAAATCATAACAAATTCATTGAAAAAAATTAAGAAAAAAATATAAATATTCTTAAACACTTCTTTATAAAACAATGTCGTGGTTTTTCTATCGTCAAAATCTCCCCCAACTCAAATCAAAATCTTCAAACCCCACTGACTTGTAACTCTAAAAAGTGCCACGTATAATTGCTCATGACTAAATGCAGAGCTCTTCAGTAGTAAACCGACGTGCGACAGAGACTGTCTTTGACTCTTATTGATCATGTCATAGCATAGGAAACACTTCTTTATATTATTTGTCCTCGACTCTTATTGATTGATAGAGATTGTCCTTACTTCTTAATAAAAAAAATACCATCTAAATATAAATGAGTAAATATAATATTAATTTTTTATATAAACAAAAAATTTAAAGTAATTGATAATGAGTATAGAATTACCCTTGCGGATTCAAGTTATTTCAACAATGTTCTTTTTATATATCTAAGATTTAATTTTTTTTCTGATTTATATGAATATAAGCACATTTGACTAATTTTTATATAATTTATTGAAAAAAGTTACTCTTTTTTTGAAAAACTGATAAGATATTAAGATAATACTGTACTTAACATAAATGTTGGATTAATTAAAATAGATCTTTTTAATTTAGTCATTAACTAATTAAATTTAACTATAAAAAACTTTCTTAAATGTGAGATTAATGAGTAATTAATTAAAAAAATGTAACTCCTTTTGGAGGGAAAGTGAAAACATTTTTATTAAATGTTTTATTAATTGGGATTAGCTAGCAATTATATATATATAGATTCCAAAGAGTTAATCCAAGAGAATGTTTTTAATTTTAATTTCCCTAGAATATACTTTGAAATTTCAAATAAAAATTATCATTAAAATATCTATTGAAATATATTATTGTAGATTTTGCTTTGGAATATTTTTTTTTAGTGAAACGAGTTATGCAAAACTTTTCCCCCTCTCAAATAAATTCCTAATTTCGTCCTTAGCTTTTAAGGCGCACGTTGTTCAAGAAAAACAAATCAGCCACATTGCATTTGGATTTGCCCATCCCAATTAAGGCTTCAATTTATCAAAGCGAGAAATCCTTAAGACCCCTTTTGACAATAGAGAGATTTCATTGCACAAAAGGGTACCTTCTTCAGCAGCCTTTTCTGATCTTTGTACATTACCATAAT
>BKCP01004516.1:2837907-2864936 GCA_008636005.1 Striga asiatica | reverse complement strand
TTCCTGATAAAAAATGTGAAGGAAGTGGCTTCCTTTTATTTTTATTTTTCTGTCATCTGCTTTCTTAGTAGATTTATGCAGTCCAATACTTTGGGTAAGCACCATAAACACATCACATAGCTTTTCATGCTGTTCACTTGTCGAATTGGCATTCTTATTTGAAAAACCAGCTTCTATAGTTCTAATGAACTCCAAAACTCAGTTTGGAAAGAGTAAAAATGCAAACAAAATATGAAGCTACTAAGAAAGCAGACTTCAATTGCATATTCTGTTATTACCAATTGGCCATCTCTGATTTTTGCAACTGAAGCAGACTTCAATTCCATATTCTGTTATATTACCAATAAAAATATTTTCTTGTTTGATTCTATTTTTCAGGGTGTTTCGTGTGACTTATTCGATGGCTTTTGGTACGTGACCGAATTAAACATTGGCCCTTTTCACGACAACTCCCTAGCATGCGCCCCAAATGTCGAATTTAGCCCCCATTTATTTGCACTAAGGCACCTTAAATCCCTCTCCTTCTTCAACTGCTTCGTCCTGCCACGTCAGCATCCCGTCTCAATCCCAGCCGAGGGCTGGGAATCCATAGCCGAGACCTTACAGTCGCTCGAATTCCGGTCAAACAATGGCCTGACCGGAAATATTCCGGTCAATTTTGGGGAGCTCACAAATCTTCAGTCCTTGGTGCTAACAGAAAACGAGCTAACTGGCGAATTGCCCCAAAGCATGGGTAATTTGGTCAATTTGCGGCGCTTGAATCTTGCAAGGAATTATTTTTCCGGAAAAATCCCGGACACTCTCGGCCGGCTCAATCGCCTTTTGATTCTCGATTTCGGCCAAAATTCGCTCTCCGGGATTCTCCCGTTGACTTTTGGAGGGTTGACTTCACTACTGAAGCTCGACTTGAGTCAAAATCGGTTGACCGGCAAAATCCCACCGGATTTTGCGAATTTGAAGGAGTTAACACTGTTGGACCTGAGCAGCAACAATATTTCAGGTGGATTGAGTCAATCACTTGAAGAAATGAAATCATTACAAGAATTAGTCCTTTCAAACAATCCCATTGGTGGGGACTTAATGGGCCTTGATTGGACAAAGTTGAAGGGCCTTGTTGCCCTGGACCTGGCCAATATGGGCCTGGCAGGGGCCATCCCTGGGTCCATTGCTGAGTTAAGTGGGCTCAGATTCTTGGGCCTGAATGATAACAAGCTCTCAGGGAATATTCCACGGAATCTTGCGCGCTTGCCTAATCTTAGTGCAATGTATGTCCATGGGAATAACTTGACAGGTCAGCTTGAATTTCCAGGGCTGTTTTATGGGAAGATGAGGTGGCGTTTTGGAGCGTGGGATAATCCTAATCTGTGTTATCCCGTGGGATTGATTAAATCGAGTTATGTGCCGTTTGGGGTCAAACAATGTGATGAGGAGGAGGGGATTATGAGATTTGAGGCTGGTCTGGATGATAATAATAAGGCCAAGTTGGGGCAAAATGTGAAATGGAAGAGTACAGGGGCTGCTTTGGGATTTTCGGGATTTGGTTCTTGTGGATTGGGTTTGTTAGTTGAGGTGTTTGTGGTTTTAGTTTTTAATTTTTATGTTTGAGTGTATTTTAGTACCCAACGTGTAATATTAAAAAGACCATCTTATTGTGCACTTTGATTTTTACTATCAAGTACATGAAGATTGGAGATATTGCTGACATGGGCTTATCTTTGCTATCGTTTTAAATTGTAACTAATCATGGGCTTATCTTCCCATAATAATTAATGAATAATGAATAATCAAATATTTAATGAATAATTAACAAAGTATGGACAAAAGCTAACATGCTTGAAAAAAAAAAATCGTTTGATTCAATTGCCAAGTGCTAAATATTACGATCATCCTTTGAGATATGTATACATCAAATCATTACCCCATTTAATGGTGATTTGGGATTTTTTTTTTCTTTAGAGATATTCGTAGTTAATTAGAACAATGTTATAAGACCTTAAGAAAATCAAGAAACAACTGTTCTGTTTGCACACGAGGTTGTCTCGAAAAACACTCACACACTATTATTTCTTGCAAATTGCTATTTCCAGTCTTTGGCAATGTGCCATGGTTTTAAATGAGCTGAAAAGGAAAGAGCAAAGGGACGTAATTTAACAGCCTGTAATTTTCCTTGTTGGCTGTATATATTTGTATTCCTGGATTTTTTCTGCAACACACACAGACACACACTAATGGCATTAAAATATGTGAGGGCTCAATTGCTCAAACATCACAGATCTAGTTGTGTACTGATCTGAAATGTGGTCCAACATTTTTATTTTGGTTTTATTTGTGGTCCATTTGGTAATGAAAATTGAATGATGAATATAAGAGAGTTTGCAGGTCAACTGAAACTCTATGATTAATTCTTCATATTTCTGGAAATTTTTTTCTTATGCTGTTCATATTTTGTCTCTGGGGCGTTACTGTGTTGTTTAATTGAATGTTCTGACCACAGACCTGCCTTGTCCTTATTGGCCTGAGTTTGAATGAATATTTGGCCAAAGTCATGAAATTTTATTGAATTGAAATTGTAGGTGTGTGTCGGTCTTTTGGTCAATTAGCTTTTTATTAGTTTATGGTCAAATGACCATGAACTACTTCAACATACACCATACACACAAGCAACATGAGTGAGACTAATCCCCACTCTCAAAGGCTACCCAACCTCAAAACAACAACATTTAAAAATTACAAGCAAAGGAAACATTACACACAGATATGAAATCAAATATTTCTTCCATAACTGAGATCTCCACCCCCTGAAATCCAGTTTTTCTATTGATAACATCCACCATAGCTTGGGAATCCAGCAAACATGTGAAATCTGACCATTCCTCCTGTTTGTCTCTCCTCAGGCTCCATCTGATAGCATAGATTATTGCTTCCTCCTGAGTACATGTCTGCTCAATCTTCTCTTGCCTTTGGTTGGATGAGGAATCTCTGGTATCTATCAAGCAGCTCACATTGATTCCACCATCATCAGATAATGCAGCACTGGCATTCATAACTAAATGTCCTACTGCCCTGAAAAATCTATCATGATGAAGATGGTATGATCTGACCTGATTAGAAGCAGCCCTATCAATCCACTCTGACCACTCCAGCTTAGCATCCTCTAAAATTTCCTTTTCATGAATCCAATCCCCTTTGAACATCCATTTGTTCCTAGCTTTCTATACATGCCACAATTAGAATGCTGATACACTTAACCTTTCTTTCTTGAGTCTCAAGTTCTCAGCATTACATAACTTCAACCACCATGTTTTAAAATTTACAGCACCTGCTTCCATTTCTTCCCACAGCACTTCACAAAATTTCCAGCATTTTTGTGCTCTAGTACAATTAAACAGAATATGATTTAAATCTTCACTAACCTCCCCACAAATAGAGCAGATAATATCAACATCTCCTCCTTTCTTCACCAGTCGAGAACTTGTACTCATGTATTCAAACCAACATCTCCAAAGGAAGTTCTTCACTTTGGGTTTTATTGGAAGCTGCTATGTTGTTTTCCACATCTTGATGACTGCTTTGGGGTCCATACTTGTGGATGGTCTCTCCTGCTTGTTGTGAGCAGCTTTGAATAGCTTTGTACACCTCTTTAACTGAAAATTGTCCCTTGGGACTCCAATGCCACACAAGTCTGTCTGAACGGCTATGCTCTGAAAGAGGTAGACCGAGGATTTTAGAAGCATCCTCAGGTCCAAAGGTTTGGGCAATAAGCTCACTGTCCCATTTTCTTCCACCCTCCCTAAATAGATCACAGACCTTCAAAGGCCTGTTTCTATCCTCACTAAAATGACATGTAGGTTTAAAATGTGGGGCCCTTGAGATCCAAGGGGAGTCCCATATAGCAATAGACTTCCGATCCCCTACCTTATACCTAGCTCCTAATTTCAATGATTTCCTGGCACTCAGCCAACTTTTCCACAACCAGGAATCAGAAGCTTTGGGATTGATATCCATGATGTTGGATTTCCAAAAGTACCTGCCTCTCAGAACTTTACTCACCAGAAGATTTGGATTAGTAGAAATTCTCCACAGTTGTTTAGATATCCCTACAAATGGTTTTCACAATACTCCAGGGAAGTCTAAAACAAGACATGGTATAGGTGGGAAGGGCTTGGATCACAGATCTAATCAAAATTTCTTTATCTGCCTCACTAAGAAAATTATTTTTCCAATTTTTGATTTTATTGTAAACACACTCACTAACAAATTTAAAGGTTTCAATTTTGGATCTCCCTATGCCTAATGGGAGTCCCAGATACTTAGAGGAATTGACTCTAGAAACACCTGTTAACACATTGCAAATGTCGCTATAAAGAGTTTCCTGAGTGTTCTTGGAAAAAATCACAGATGACTTGTCAAAATTGACCAATTGGCCATAGTCATTTCCATACTGAAAGAGCATATTCAAAACAGAGTAGGAATGCTTCAAATCTGCTTTACAAAATAGGATAGAGTCATCCGCAAAAAATAGATGAGATATACAAGGAGAATATTTACCAATCTTGAAGCCTATGAATTCACCAGATAAGCAGGATTGCTTGATTAAGTTAGAGAAGGCTTCATAGACCAAAATGAACAAACAAGGTGACAAGGGATCACCTTGTCTAATACCCCTGGTGGGTTGCAAAAAACCAAGATAAGAACCATTAATATTAAAAGAATAGCTAGTAGAACAAATACAAGCTAGAATCCAGGAAATGAACGTGTCATAAAATCCCATATGCTTGCAAATTCTAGCAATAAAGCCCCATTCAACTCTGTCATATGCTTTTGCCATATCAAGTTTAACAGCCATGTAGTTCTTTTTATCTTTTCTTTTACTGTTCAAAAAATGCATGCATTCATTGGCTAGAACTACATTATCTAGAATTTGTCTACCTGGAACAAAAGCTGATTGAGCAGAGGAAATACATAAATGCAGCACAGGTTTCATCCTATTTGAAACCATAGAACATAAACTAATGTGTCTGAAGTCAGCAACTTTTGTAGGATCTTGCATTTTAGGAATCAAAGTGATTACAAAGTTAGTCTTCAAATGCAAGATCAGAAACTCTAGACCAGATATATTATATCATCAAAACACACAAACTGACACTAAATATAAAACAAAACAACAAAAATCGAAATATTCGACAAATAGAGCCCAATTGAAAAATCGCCAAGAACATAAAACCACAAAGAGTAACAAAAAAATATATGTTCTGTGGCGCCGATGTTTGAAGCACAAATCTAAAGAAAAATAGCCGAATTAACGCGAAGCTAGCACCAAAAGTTTCTTCCGCCGACATACATCACTGAATTTGGTCTCACGGAACTTTGACAGGAAAATGCCACACTGGAAAATTATCAAAGTTCAGACAAAATTGAGGGGCAACCATTTCTCTAAACTCTGATCGAAAGCTACGTACACGAATGCTTGAAAATGCTAGAAGGACAAATTCTGAATACTCAAAATAAAAAAATAACCTCGATGGCGAGATATTAAAGAACAGCTGAGATGATAATAGGTGCACCGACGCTCCAAGTGTATTTACCTGTTTTGAGAATAGGTGCAATCCGGCCGACTGGAATTTGAGTATTGATTAGGGAAATTTGAGTGTTAGAGTTAGATTATTGATAAGGCAGGGAGGGAAGAAATTACACGGATCTGTTGATCTTGGAGACACGACAGGCATCAGTGACCGAGAGGTCGTTGGGCGACGTGTCGAGGTCCAAGCCCAACCGACGGGGGCTGCAGGGAGATTCGAGGACGCGGGCCCCTTCCTGCCCACACAACGGATGGTGATGAAGATGGTGGCGTCCGCCTTTCCGTCGATGGAGTCAAGTGTAAAAAAGGACCAATGTGGGGGCATTTTCATCATAAAAATTTGACACGTGTCAAGCATACACCTCCTCATACTTTTATCTTATATGTAAGAGGGAAATGGGCTGAAACTAGATTCTGATGCTAAGGCCATTGGGCCAAGTCCGTTCTACAAGTTATCAACTTTCAACATCATGCTAACATTTAAAACGCGATTCACGACTATAAGCGCAGCTTAATGTGGCAGCATCAATCTCCGTTATGTATATTGGTGAAAACTAAAAAGTCAGTTAGTTCTGTATATTTTAGTTTTATTCTGCCTTCTGATGCAGATTAATTGAAAATGTGTTCAAGATTAAAAAGTTTTATTTCGTATAACTAGCATTTTTCAATATGGATGTCGAAGATAGTCAACTATTGTAACAAAAATTCAAAAGTATATATACATTCATTCTAGTATGTATAGTTTTCTAATTATTGAAGAAAGTTTTCTAGTAACTAATTTTATTTTTTTATTTTTATTTTTTTATCTTTTTTGTCTTTTAACTTTGTCGAACGGATTACTGCAACTAAAATAAAAAGATTTGGTCAGATATAATATACCTCAACTACAAACCAACATTAAATCCAATACAGGTCAACTTTTTACTATATACCTCAATTAACTAGAAACTTGGGTTAATACAGACAAGACAAGATAAGACACGGTATGTATATATTTTACTTTTGTCTTTTAAACTCGAGTGAAAAAACAAAACGGCATCATCAATTCATCATTATAAAAAACAGATAATACAGTAAGGTACGTAAAAAGTAGTTAGTATTGGACTTTTGGGGGCTGCTATTTAAATGTGATATGGTATCTATTGTGCTTGTAAAATCAATATGTTTGCCAACAGTCATAGGAAATCTAAAATAAAGTATTTTATTAGGCTATTGGCAGAGGATTAGACAACTATTATATTTTGTTAACAGACATTTATACTTTTTAAATTAAAATGTATTACTCTAAAAAAAAGAAATAAATAAAAGTATGAAAATTTATAATATAAGTATTGTTTTTGTTACAAATGTATCACAAGTCAGACTCAGACTAACTGTTGGACTATCTAAAAATTTTCAAAATCTCTATATTCGGCAGAACTAAAAATCATAATGTAGGGTAGCTTTCCTTGCTCAATCCTGAGATGTAATTTTGTAACCTTTAGCCTTTATAGATTTTCTTATACAGTTCTTGGACTTCTGGGCACCCGTGAAATTAATGAAAAATAGGAAAGCATAAAAGATGAGAACAAGGGTAGGGTATGGCGGATGTGTAAAGCGGCAATTCTCAAATTTTGATGCCTCAAAAGCTTCAAAAGGGTTTTCAAAAAAGAAGAAAAGGAGCAAAAAATAAAGAAAATATATTAATGTACTGGTGAAAAATGAGATTAAGACTTGACTGAAAAAAAATTGGAATCCCAATGGACATGTTTGCCTTGGCTGTACCCTACAAATTCCTGCTTCACACTCTCTGCCTTCAGTTTTATTGCTTACAACCTTTTTGTGTAGTAGTAATCGACCAATTTGCTTTTTAAGTTAAATGAATTGTTTTCGACACTCAAAATTCAATATGGGCCATATAAATTTGAAATTTTAGTGAAATTTGCGTGATTTATCTCTCAATCTCTTTTCAAAATTAATACTCCCTCTTTATTTTAACAAATATCGTTTTGAGAAGTTGTATAATAATTAAAAATCTTTTTTTTTTCAATATTTGAGAAAAAATAAAAAGTGAATATGAAAAGACTTAGTTTATTTATTAGCTAAATGAGGATAATAATGAAAAAATATATATTACAAAATATCTAAAACATTATTTATTTAGTTAATTATTAGTAAAATCAAAATTACATTTAAAAAAAATACTAGTAGGAGTTATATTTGAAACCCACCTGTGTGAATATAAGTGTTTTCGTTTTACACCACAACAACTCACGCGTCAGGGGACGCGCCCCTCTTCTTCTCCCCTCAATCAAAAAAAAAACCAGTCGTCTTCTCCAATTTTCGCCGCCCCTCCTACACTTACAAGCTCGCCACCGCACCGCTGGAATAGAAGCTCGTTGTTTCGGGGCTGAGGACATTTCCGTCCCCTCCGGGCTTTGTGGGAGATTGGGTTGGACAGCTCTCGCCCCCGCTGGGTCCGAGTTGCTTCTCCACCTAGCCATCCCCGGCCATGGACGAGACCGCTGGCAGCAAGATTTCAGGCCCAAGCCTCGAGGAGGTTCCGACCATTGTTTCGCCGAGAGTTTTGTTATTCATGTTTTGGGTCCTTTGGTGCGGCGTGCCGACCGTTCGATCCCTCTTTCGAGCACTCCGGCGAGGACGAGTTGGTGTTCTCACGGCGGCTTCTTCTCCTCTCCAAGCGTGGATGGTTTTTCGGAGTCCAGATCTGAACCGATAGCAGTCTCTTCTTCAGATCCGTCTAGGCGGCACGAGTAGCCGCAGTTTTCGGGCTTGAGGTTCCGATTTGTGGTTTTGTTGGATCTCTTTGCTTGTGGATGTGGATCGTGTGCGGTCCCTGGTGGTTAAGCATCGAGTTGATTAGTGTAGGGGAGGTTCTAGTTTATTTGTACATTAGGTGTGTGTTTTTTGTTTATGTTTTTGTGTGTTAGTCCAGTTTGTCTGGTTTATCTCCTTTATGGAGTTTAGTTTCCCTTTGTGGAATTTCGTTTTGGGTTGCGGTTGCCTCCTTGTTGGAGTTGTACCTCTTGAATTCCTCCGGATGTTCAAGAGGGTAAGTCCAGTTATCTGGTTCTTTGGTGTCAGTTGACATCGCCCATGTACTCTTTTTGAGTTTTCTAGCAATATATTTGTTTGCCGTTTGAAAAAAAAAAAAAAGTCTACGAAGCATCATTTTATTTGATAATTACATAAATCATTTGCTTTTGATTTATTAGTCGACAAACGAGGATTTTCTCTACTTTCAGCCTGTCGTTAAGATCCGCGTGCTTTAATAAAACACAAGAGGCCCACTTCTATATCAATTTTTCTTATTCTCTCTATAATTTTGCCTATGAATAGAATTATCCATCTTTGATTAGTCCATCAAACAAGAGAAAAACAATGACTTTTTTTTCATTTAGATGAGAAAGTTTCAGACTATTTCCGGTTATCAAGGATGATTTTCCTCAGTTTTTTACTTAATTTATATCTTTATTTTTTCGGCACATTTATTTTATTTTATTTTCATCAATTTAATACCGCTTATACAATTGAAAAATCCAACATAATTATTTTAATGTCTTAAATGAATATAAGAATATCCCCGTGTCGTGTCAACACTGAGTACGAATTATTAATATGTCATTAGTTGATGTGTAACATATATATATGAATATCATACACGATGAATATTTACTTATTTAGTGTATGAGATGATTCTTATTTTGAATTAACAGCAGAGAAAAATAAAAAATAAATAAATTGAAAAGCACCCACAATAAACGGGAAAGAACATCGAACAAATCATTTATGAAACCTCATATGCTAATGTTGTGAAAAATCAAGTTGTATTTCTTTTTAGCCTTTTATATGATTGAGGCTGCGCTGCCTTAATCATTTCATTCCTAATCATATGCAAATGCTATGCTACTTTTGTTGTCTAGTTTTTTTTGTTCTTTTCTTGAGTCATTAGCTTAGTTAATCATGTTTTTGCAGCCGTCTCGATCACATGACTACTTGTTTAAGCAAAAAATAATAAGAAATCATCATTATCCTTATGTGGTTGATTGAGCTTGATTTTAAGCAATATAAAATCACTCAATTATGATTACCTCAATGAGATGCTGTTGAATTTATCATTTGTTCAAATGATTGATTCTATTCATCTGTCTTTGAGGATAAAAATAAAATATGAGTTGTGTTTGGGTACATGATGAATGCAATTAAGGTAAATTTCTAGGATAATAAAGGGTAGTATTATTTACTTACTAGACTTAATTAAATACATATATCACATAGATTAGAATCTTATGCAGTAATTTGCTTAAGTTTGCGGTTTGCGCCATTCTGAAAATCGAGTTGACAATAATATAAAAAGTATTCGGGACGCTATTTTTACTATTTTCACATTGAATCCGAAATCATGATGTTGCAACTAGTTCCAAAGAAGATGAATTGAAACAAAGCAAAACTCAAAACACATAGCCATCTGCAGCAAGAGCAAAATGAAAGTAAACTATTCACAAATTACGAAAAGATATACCGCCAATTAAGCACCAAGCATTGATTCCCTATTAGGCTATAACATAGTATCATCTTCTACAATTAAACCTCCAACCCATCCTACTCGCACAAAATTTCAAACAAGGCAACTAAAGCCGGAGCAAGTAAAAGCTCAATTCAGGCCCTGCATTTCCATCTGGATTCATCATATAGAAAGCCTCACTATCCCTTGATCCCACAACCCTCTCGAATTTGGCCCTCATATACATAATCTCCCCAGGCAAAACCCCAGCCCCCATTGATATAGGCCCAATCGCGTCCAGAACCTTCCTCTCTTCGGGCCCCCACTCCCTTTTCATGGCAAACCCGCACTTCTTCCCATTACAGTAGGTTCTCCACACGGGCTCTTCCTCCAGCCTCGGGCCCTTCTTTTCGGGCCGCCGCTCGCACTCCAGAGCGATTCTCACCAGCCCGGACGCCATCTCCTTCACCAGCACGCTCGTCGGCGTCGCCAGCTCCACCAGAAAGCTCGGCCTCAGATTGAAACTCGCCTGGATCGCCAAGTGGACGGGCCCGCGCCGCGGCCCGAACAGGGTCCCGACGACCAGGCCCGAAGAGGACTGGTTTCGGGCCCGATCCCTAACCCTTCCCAGCAGCTTGGTCACCGCAGCCGGAGCGAATATCTTCTTCCTTGGGACTTTCGCCTTTGAGGATTGCTTTTCCAGCTTCACGATCTGCCCCGATTTTGATGTTTTTCCTTTTTCGGGGATTTTTTGCTCTGTTTTGCCGTCTGGGTCGTCGCCGGGTTTGTTCTTCCGGTTGAGAAACCTTCTGGAGAAGGAGATGGAGTCTTGAGGGTTTTTAGCCATGATTGTCTTCTTTATCATTTGGTGATGAGGAAGAATTTAAGAGGGGTAAGGGAACAAAACAAAGGAATGGAATATAAGGGAGAAGAATGGTGCTTTTTTTGTCTCGAAAGATGAGTTGTGCGAATATTGTGTGGGGGAATTCAAAGACTAGAAAAGATAAAGGAAAGACTAGAAAAGATAAAGAGGCAGAATTTTGGATTTTGTTATTTTTATATATTTTTTTTTTTTTTTTTTNCAATTGACCGTTAACTCTATGTAATTAACTAAGAGCATCTCCAATGCTCCACTTTGAACATTAATTAAATTTGAACACATGTCAAATGATGAATGGAATGTAAATCCATGTAATATGAATGTCAAAAGAGAAGACTTTAACTTGGAATGCACATCTCCAATGCATCCATTTCAAAAGCTTAAAATAGGTTAGATTTTTTATGATTGACTTTCAAACACTCTTTGGAAAACTAGAAAGTGAGCTTCACACTTTGGATGTTTATTGTCTCCATGTCAGCATAAAAGAGTCCATAACATTATGGATTGGAGATTAATTTTTGTTTTCACTTTATAACTTGATGATGTGGCTAACATTTTATTAAGTCAACATCTCACATTGGAGATGCTCTCGTATTAGCTCTTTTCACGAGTTAGATGTTATTAAAAGTGTTTTGTATGTTATACTATAATTACTTCAAATGACATTTATATATTCAAATATTTTTCTTATGTTACCTTAATTATAATTTTAAAAAATAAGCATTATTTATATTTTGAAAATTTGAGAAATGTCTTCACAATTTTAATCACACAAGTTTGCCTAAGACAAGTTAGAAAGCGATCTACAAATTTCCTGCTACATTTTTACCCAAAGATGTCTGTCAAGTTGCTTCCTCTACACATTCTCTTAATAAAATTGCCTAATTTAATAAAGTTACATTTTAAAAGCATGATAAATACTATTATGAATATATTTTATTTTCAGTATTATAAAATACATATTTTTATAACATTTATATCTCATTGGGAAAACAAAGGCGATTCAAGTGTTATTATTTATTTGTTTGTTTTTCTTGGCTGATTTATTCTTCCTTTTTGTCACCTTGGATAGATTGATGGAATATGGCAGGTATAAATACTGACAAAAAGAAGGTGGGTGGCCCTTCCTAAGATATTCAAGAAAAATATATGAGGAATAATATATGCAAGGGATGCACAACAATAACAAAGTGAAATGCAAATTACAGTATCTTGTTTTATCAGTACAGTGGCTAGGGTTGTCTTTCTTGTTTCATTGATCTTCGTTTGTTGTCTGTTTGGTTGAATTGTATGGATGGCTGGAGGGGTTCAGAGCACTGCTACTGCCCTTTAGTTCTTGGATTGTGTTGGGTTTCATTTAGACCGTATCTTATTTGTTACGGATCTCTTTGGCTTAGGCCTTTGGATTTAGATTTAGTGTTTTATTTTGGTGTTTGTATCTGTATTCAAACTCAGTTTTTGCTTGTCATTTTATGAGATTGTCTATCGTTTCGGAAAAAAGGAAATGCAAATTACATATAATTTTTTTTTACGATATTACAAAAGTGCCATCATTTGACATTTAATAGTTCACGATTTTATCAAAATATCACTGTTCTATCTTATTTAAATACAGGAAGCTTATAAGCTAATCAAATAAGCTATAAGCTAGTTTATTGATTTACCAAACATAGCCTAAGTAGCATGAAGAATAAGTTAGTCTTATATGAATTGATATCGTGTTTAGGTGTTCTTGAGATTGCAATCTTATTAATATCGTCTCACTCTTTCACTTCTTTACTCAATATGGCGGTTGCTGAGATTTGAGTTAGTTAGAAGTTACAAATTGTAATATCTATTATTGCAGACAAGGT
The DNA here is from genome assembly GCA_008636005.1 of Striga asiatica. NCBI lineage: Eukaryota > Viridiplantae > Streptophyta > Magnoliopsida > Lamiales > Orobanchaceae > Striga > Striga asiatica. The sequence continues at coordinate 2,852,121 of BKCP01004516.1, read as the reverse complement.
GTTTGATCAAATGACATTATGCCTCTCTAATGTTATTTATTGTAGTTAGAGGCTGTTATTGAAAAATATAAGTTGGTAGGAAGTGCACATAGAAGCTAAAAGTCGAATTGAAGTTGTTATTATTTTGTTAAAGTCAAACCGAAGCCAAAATTACAAATATGAAGCACTGTCCTGATAATTTTATGGTTTTGATTAAACCGTGCATTAAACTGGAAGCTGACAATCACTTTATTGAGTGATATCAGAACATTTCCTATGTACCAAATAGTATCACTTGTTAAGCGCATCTTATCTCGCCTATAACTCCGTCCTCTAGCTCTCCACGCATACTAACTCTTTGATTCTTAGTTATGTTCTCAAGCAAGTTCTTTTGGTTTTAGATACTTATTTAAACCTGTGCTCTATTGTAAAATGTTTCCTATGTTATGATTGAAGTTTCCAGAGCAATATCAAATAGGTTGTAACTTTGGGAATATTAGATATGTATTGAGCTTCAGATCAATGAATAACAAGAGTACAAGACAACATGTTATTTCTTCTAACATGCTTTCACTCTAATTATTTATAGGCATTCTGGAATAAATTAGAATTCTTTGCTGCTGCAAAGATTTGCAGGTGGATAGATTTAGTAATAAATTAAGAAAATAAATAGTTGATTACTTTTTTAGGCTCATGTCTTGAGTTCTGCATTTAACATTCTTCGCGTTTTATCCTATACTTTCACTCCTTCCAATATCTTTTATCAAGCTGAGTTTTTTGTGCATGTGTGAGATAGTTTGCTCGTAAAATTTTGAAATGTCAAATGCGGCAGCAGTCGATTTTGTCCACAGGCTTAGAAAATAGAAGACAAAAAACTAATTGAGTTTATCTTAGACTTTAAGTTAGTGATTTTTGCTTGTATCTTGCATAATACGCATATTTTCAGGAATATGGTGTATATATTAACTTTAGATTTAAATTCATTACTAGGGCGGTCAAATGAACCAGGCAATGGGGGTGTTGTACGGACATCGGATAAACCTGGCCACACTCAGCTACAACATATGTTGTTACTTTTCAACTCATATGGATGCTAAATATATACTACATTCTACAATCATTTTGAAGAGTTCATTTCTTTAAGTTATGCAGTGTGTTTGTTCATTTACATTGAATGGCTTATCAATTACACCAATCCTGCAATACATTAATTTATATATTTGTTGGAAGATTGATATGGTCATCAGTGTTCACGAAAAGTTTTTAAAAATAATTTGTTTTGTGTAGGAGCTGGGGAATAATTTGTTTATTCAAAGTTAATGCTAAAACTAGTATCAAATGTTTACATTTCTTTTATAAGATCCATTGGGTGTTGTTAGCTATTAATTTGAAGGTAGAGACTATATACTATTTAGATCCTATGCTCAAAGATATTGATCAATATATGGCGTTTAACACGAACAATATATGGTTGTTACGCTGTATTTGCTTTTTGTTGATTTTCAAGCATGGGCGAAACTACATGTTGTGATAGGGGTCAATTGCCCCCCCTCAATTTTTTTTTTACTATTAATATTAAAATTTTTAATTTGCTTCCCCCCCCCTCTGAATTTATTTTTGCACCCCCAGATTGAGCATGGTTGTTTATAGAAATTTTTAAAAAAATTTCAACATTTTAACTCAACCACTTTTTTTTAACTTAACTTTAACTCAACCCCACTACAATCAATATTATCAATATAATTAAATAATATCAATCAATCATTCATACACACCACATCAACCTTAATTCACTATTCATCCACTTACATTATTTTAACTAACCATCACGTCACATCATATCTCTCTTACTTTTACATCAAATTAATTTTAATTATTTTATTTAAAATATTATTTTAATATCCATTAACAACTAAGAATACCACTATTTTCAATTAACCAAACCAAACCAAACCAAAAATCCAAACAAAATAAAAACTTTCTATAAACAAACATGAACTTTGTTTTTAACGTCACTCACAAACCAACTTGTCCACAATTGTCTATTAACAATTCAACATTTCTTTTATTTTACTATTAAGTTTGTATATTAATTATTATCATTCTACAATTTTAATTGGCCCATATAAAAGACTTCAACTCTCTTTTACTAGCCTGATATTTTTTTTACCAAAAACTGAAAATCGAACCGAACGAATGAGAAAATAAAACGAACCAAACCGACTTATGTGTAACGGTTACCAAAAATCGGTTACCGAAATATAATCGGTTTGGTATCGGTTCTGAATTCATTATGTCATGTCTTTTGCTCCCTCTCAACTAATTTTCTGGTTTCGCCCATGTTTTCAAGTAACTCCATGATATTTTTATTTTTATGAGTATTACGAGTTTTTCGGGTTCAAGTCATGATGATGGTATCCAAAAATAAATCAAAAAACTTCAAATGGAAAAAAGTTAAGGTACTTCAAGATGTTATGTGTGGTATGGTAGGTGTTGATCTATATATGTAACAAATATTTGATTCTTTTAGTGTCCGCAACAAGCTAACAATGCGTAATGTGGGTATTACGTTTTGAAATTTATTAAAGACATAATAATTTGTGATGAAATGATAATCCAGATGAAGTAAGTGAATTTAAGCTCATTTTTTCGTCATTATCCACTTATTTTTTGGTATTCTAGTTAAACTGTAATTCATAATGTTATATTACCCACTTATTTTTTGGTATTCTAGTTAAACTGTAATTAATAATGTTATACTTTATTGTACTTTCTTTGTTACAAGTGCTTTCAATTATTTGAGGAGTAAGTAAATAAAGTTCGGGAAGAATGAGGTCAATATGTTCTTCATAGTTGTGTAAGATAAAAACTCTACTATTGTCGCTTCGTTTTTTGTTATTGTTGTGTTAAATTTCAAATCTATTACAAAATAGAATTAATAGACAATGATTGAGATGTTTCTTTTCAATTTGCAATTCGGGCAGATACATGCGCATTATTTTCGTTCTTAAAAGGTATGCGCATTATTTTCGTTCTTAAAAGGTATGTATTTTGTTTTACTCATATTACATTTTCTTTTATATCTTGTTTATATGTGATTATATGGTTTAAATTTGATATCAATATATGTATACCTTTCACGTAGGATGCTATCAAAACTTTCTTGCTTAGGATATTGGCTAATAGTGGGTTTACTAGGAATATTAGTTGTTTTTCTTGTAGGAATTAGAGAGACGATTCTTTCATGATTTTGTGCTATATTATTCTCTTGTACATACACAAATACAATGTTAAAATTGGTTGATTGTGTTAGTAAGTTTTTGTTGTATTCATGTTTAGTTTGTCTTCTTGTTGGTTCTTGCTTCTTGGTACATGAAGTTTATGATTTAAGTCACTTGGTTCTTATTTAGTGGTAGAGGAGGTTAATGAATACAGGCAAAATATACATAAAAAATACACATGGATAACTTTTGTTTAGAAAAGTGCTATATATTATCATCATCTCAGATAGCACTTATATTAAAAAATATTATCTGATCAATATTATATATAACGTTTAATATGAAAAAGTGTTATATGAAAGGTTATTCAAATAACGCTTAATATAAAAATGTGTTATGTGAAAGTTTATTCAAATAATGCTTAATATAAAAATAATGTCATGGCAAAGGTTCTTCACACAACGCTTAACACAAAAAGTGTTATGTGGAAGGTTCTTCACATAACGTTTTCTAAACGTTATCTGAAGAGATTAGTCTTTAAACAACACTGATTTCGAAAAGTGTTATCTGTAGCGGGAAAAAAAAATTATCTGAAGTTTTTTTTGGCGTAATATAAAAACACAAAAATCTTTCCTANATTTTAATAGCATAAATTAAATTATGTTAATTTTTTTACCAATTTTTATTCTAAATCAAATTTTTTATTGTTTTAAGATACACAAAATTTTATACAAAAATCTATTGGATGAGATGCAATGGTTCTTTATTTTTCCTGAATATTTGTGTAAAAAATACATTCTTATTAGTGTGTAACAAATGATTGTGATATTTTATAACGATATTTTTTATAATAAAATAATATCCATATAAGTATTTGATTATAAGTGGAAAATTATTATATTAAATAATCTAAATGTACAAGTATTTTATTATATAAATATATTATGTGCATAATTTGTACGATAATTCTCGAAATCAATTTATGTGTATATAAGATTCATGTTGTCCATTTTAAACTCATTTTTTTTTTACTTTAGTAATACTTTTATGTGTATTATTAATATAATATCTAAAGTGTATAAAAATTAGTTTATTCCTCATATTCATATAATAATAATCATTAATATATGGTAAAGTTTACATTTATAATGTTTTTGTTATCAAAGTATAAAAATCCAACTAAGAGTCCTTAATATAATAATTAAATCATAAATATGATACATACTATTTATAAAGAAAATCTTATTTTAATTACGATATGTATATATAATTTTCATTTATTTTGTATAGCTTATGCATGTCCACATGATTAATACTAGTTTAAATAGTTAATAAATGAGTTGGATTATTTTTTCAATGAAGTTGCGAAAATTTATATATAGAGAGATTGAGTTTATCTTATGTTCTTATAGATTTGGGAAGATATATACGATTTAAATATATATGGCAAAGTTTCATTTTTCAATGCGAGGTTATCGTGGGCATATTTAATAATTTGATCAACTCTAATTTCTCATGGTTGTCGTGAGCATTTATTAATTCAAGGGTGTCAACTCTAATATAAATAAATATATATATATATATATATATATATATAATAAAAATTAATATTTACTAAAAGTAGTAGCAAAAAAATAGGTCAAAAATTAATACAGCCTATAAATAGTAAGTTTCATTATTTTTCTTATTTTTTTCTTTAAAAATCATACAGAATTAAATGCTACCTTAAATTTCGGGCTTTAGTTCATTTTATTATTTAAAAAATCCGACAAAGATTTATTAAGTGTGTAAGTTTTTGTTTTTATTTTTTTCTTAGAAACAACGAACAACATTAAAATCTCAATTCAAAATATAACAAAAACTTTAAAATCTCAGTCTTTATATTTGTGCCTTTAAAAAAAACATTGAACGCTAAAATATTCTTTAAATTGAATAATCAATCAATTAATCTTAATTTTTTAAAAGTTACTATGTTTATTTTGTATTAATATGCATAAAGTAAAAATAATTTATTCATCTTTAGATATATAATTTATAATCTTAATATACTATCATTTGGTGTAGGCATTTATTATCTGAATCATAAAATATTTTTATTTCATAAAATTAAAAATATGTAAAGAAAATAAGAAAATTTCTTCAGATCAATCGGGTGATTGAACTAGGGTACTGGTTGATTGAATTACTTTTAGGTGATATTTAAAATAGTAAAAAAAAAAACTTGACACAACTTGGTGACTAAGTTATGTATTTGTTTGACCACACAAAATCGATTATTGAACCTAATATAAATTTTATATTAAAAATATTTTATTACGTGAATGTGATGTAGTCCAAACTTCAAATAATCGTATTAACAATACTTTTATTTACAACATGTTTAATGATTTATGAATATTTAGATATCATTTTATTAATGTTTATGTGAATTAAATAATATTTTATTATAATATTTATGAATATACAGTAAATATAAGGTTTTCAGAACTGGACCGTCATCGAAACGATCAACTTATTTTATTAAACCACTTGTGGTTTGTTCATATTTTAATTTATAAACATTTTAATATATACATATATATATATAGTACTTTTTGTAATAAATGTAAATAAAATGTGTTACTTAGATATCTAAACAATTTATAAATTCAAATGTTTAAACTAATTGATAAATAATTTATAAATCTCTATTTTATTTAAATATGTAATTTTATTTAAAATAATTTTAAATATAACAAAATTTATTTAGAAAATCGATCCTACCAGTCCAACCGACTGGTGTTGACGGATTCGAGAGCAAATATTTTATTCAAGCGAACTAGACTGGTTATAAACCGGTTCTCGGTCCATCCGGTCGGACTGTGTCCAACCCGGTTTAATTTAAAAACAATGGATAAATCATAATTAATGTTATTTATATATTTAATTTATAATACAATCGTAATATTGTTTTCCCGTGCATCGCACGGGCCACACACTAGTTTTGATCTAATTTATCATGGTTGTCGTGAGCATTTATTAATTCAAGGGTGTCAATTCCAATTTTGAGTGTTTTTTACCCCTTTTTTTTTTCAATCACAAACAACCAATAACTCAGAAATGAAGTTCATACAAACCGAGCACCTAACAAGGTACAAGCTTACAAGCAACCCCATCAAACTGAAGCACCACAAGCAACGAGAGATTAATGCTAATCCCCCTAAAAGGCTTCCAAGGCTCAAGAAAAAGAACTAAAACAAGCTACATTATCATACACAAAAGAACAGTTATTAAATGATGCTACAATGTTCTGAATATCAGCTATAATGGCCACTCATGCATCTTGTATCTCTTCCATCTGATTCAATACTCGAGCAATGGAATAAGAATTAACACAAAAACATATAGAATATGTAGATCTAGTCCCCTACAACTTTGTTAATCCCCATCCAGCAGAACTTCATACCCTTGTCATCTTCCACCAATGCACCAAAACCAATCTTCTCATCTGGAAATAATGAAGCACTGAAAGTTAACAATAATTGTCTACCCCTCTTCCAGATGTGCCTTGACTCTCACTCCTTCTCCACCCATCTCCCTTGTTTCTTGCTATAATCTCCTCAAATTCACTCCACTCCTTCCATGCTCCATCCACTACATGTTTCTCTCTGCTTTTGGTTTTGTTGAACACCTAGGCATTTCTGGTTCTCCATAACCGCCATAATAAATATGTGGAGAGATTTATTCTGTCCTGAAAACATTCACTTCCCTTACCTAAGCATAGATCCCCCTACCAGTCTTTGAAAGTCCAATTTTTTCTGCCAAAATGCACCCACTGCAGGCCACTAATTTTCCAACAGTTCACAGCTCTTCTATAATTAAATAGGTCATTTGTGTTCAAGTACCCATACCAGCATCTCCAAAAGAAGTTCCTTACCTTGCCTTTGAATGGGAGTTTCCATGTTCTCCTCTAAATACTCATCATGTGGCCATTTCCAGAGCTTGAACTTGGTGCCACCTGGTTGTGCACCTGCTGATTCATCAAGAACAGATATACCTCCTTCACCTTAAACATCCCTTTGAGATTCCAATGCCATACCCGTTTATCAAAAGCCCCTGCATGACATAGGAATTTTAAGAATTTGCTCAGCCTCCTCAGGTAAAAAGGTTTAATACACCAACTCCACATCCCACTCTCTTTTGTTATCCATAAATAGGTCACTCATCTTTCTAACTCTCCCTATCACTCTCAAATTGTAAAGAAGGAATAAAATCCTTGGCTTTTGGGAGCCAAGGGGCATTCCACACATCTATTAACTTACCATCCCCCACTTGATACCTCACCCCCAATTTCAAAGATTGTCTAGCCTGCAACCAACTTTTCCAAAACCATGAGTCACTACTCTTGGATTTAACCTCAAAAAGCTTTTGATTCCAAAAGTATTTACCTCGAAGAACCCTGCTCATCAGTAAATTAGGTTTAGTAATGAGTCTTCACAGTTGTTTAGTTAGTAAAGTCTCATTAAACACCTTAAAGTTTTTAAACCCCATTCCCCCACACTCTTTTGGCTTAGCAATAAATCCCACCCACACCAATGCACTCTGTTTTTACCTTACAAGATCCTGAGAAGATACTTCCGACTTGAATTTAGGGCCACAATTTATATTCTCATGCAAGGTTATTGTGGGCACTTTTACTAATTTAAATGATCAACTCTAATTCGTATTACCAATCTGCACATCCTCTTCCCCTGAAATTGTCTTCTGTCACCAGAACTCAAGTATTAACTGCATCAATGGCGGCCAACTCCACTTCTAAGTCTCCATTAATGGGCCTGCCACCTCTTGAGTTGTTGGAGGAGATGACCCAAAACTCCGGTGCTGTACAACAAAATTTATTGGCCCAGAATGTGGAGACTGAATATCTCACAAGTTCCACAGACGATGGTGTTAGGAAATATTTTATTTTCTATATATAATCTAATTATGGCAACATATTATATACAATTAATATTAGCTATTCAATTAAGTGATCTAAATAAAGTAGAGTCTATGGGCTACGTTAATTGATATGGGCTAATTGGGTGGACACCTAATGTTATTAGGGGTAAGTGATAATGGGTGGCCCACCATAATAATATATAAAGACCCAATTGGTTATGGTCCTCAACACACTAAATCAAACATAGTTCTCCTTTCTCCCCATCAGAATTGAGAATGATGGTCTCATATGAGGAATAAGGTGATTTAGTTGAGAAAGGCCCTAAAACCAACCCCGTTCGTGATTGATGATGTGTTCGTGATTCAAGTCATGTTCCATAGTGTTGGATCCATAAATCCACCTAAGGTACGCTTCCGCTATCTAGTTTGATTCTCGATTATTTGATATGAATGCTCTTGGAATAAAGTGATGGTTTTCACATAAGGCTAATTCCAACAGATGGGGCAATGGACCTGGAGACATTCAAATCTAAGGTCTTCATGGTAACCTACGAGGATATCCAACCGTTGATCCAAAGAATGGTTGATGGTGATCGTTCTCCCATTTTGTGTGGTCAATCGATTGACGAATTTTTTGTCATGTGCGATTGTGTCTTGAGCTGTTTTAGGGATTTTTTTATTTATTTATTTTTTTTTTTTTGTCAAACCATAATTATATTAAAAATTTAAAACTTAAAAGAGTATAGTCGAGGATCTGAATGGAAGCTTATTTGGTAGCACCTTTCACTTAAGATTAATAGGTCTCAAGTTTGAGTCATTCTATAATTTTTTATTGAAGCTTTATTTAGAGCAATGAGAGAAATGATTCCGTTACGGGACTTTAGCATATTCCTATATTTATATAAAAAAAGTAATTTTTACTTATTATTGATTTAGCCTTTTTAATACTCTTTAAATTATTTGAATTTTAAAATAAATAATTTAAGATATAAAATTAAATAAATTTAAATAAATATCATTATACTTTGATTACATTTATATTGAATTTTTTATTAACTTATTATCCATTGCATTGTTATACAGTATACACGAACAAATGTTTGTATATATGAAAAACACTAGATTTATTTATTTGTTTATTTATTGAATAGCTCTGGAACTTCGGGCGCTGCAAAACTCATTCCTACTACCAAACAAGTTCAGGATTGAACTGAGTAAGCGGGTGTTACAGGATTCTAGGGCCTCTGGGTCCTTCTCAATTGGGAGGATAGCCAATGACTTTAAAATATCTTTCTGAAGGATGATTATAGCTACAATGGATGCATTTAGGACGAGATGTATGATGAGACTTTGCAAACATGGCCAGAGAGTCAATAGGTTTACTGTTTGAGAGGGTTCCTCTTGAAGAAGTAATGAGTAAACAGTAGAGAGGGCAGGCATAGATGTAGACAGCAAGAAGTGGCTTCTCATAGAGGAGTATGAATCATGTAAACCGACTAGAAATTTCATAACAGAATCTTACTGTTGTGCAACAACCATTGCCTCAAACAAATCACATGTGCAATTAACAAAAACACGACAAGTACATTTGAACAAAGGTCTATATGTGGCATGATCATGGTAACATCTAGCAAGTAGCATACTCATCTAGTGTTAAGTGAAATAGCGAGTAAACCTTTTCAATTGCAAGTGCATACACGTAAAATCCTTTCGAAAAGTAATTTCCCGATTAAATCTTGGGCATGGATTTATAAGTCAAAACCCAATTGATTTAATAACTATGATTCCATTTCAAGTTTAGTGATTCCTTTATGAATCCATATTTATCCTGCCTTGGCCAAGGTCTTTGAATCACAAGCTATGAAAAACATGAGAAATTCACCTATCAATATAAGTGTCGAATTCTTTGTTGGCCACAGATAAACCTCCATACATATTAATACAGTACCCAAAATATCCCTTTTATGATTGTCCAGCAATCAAAAGATAAATCAAAGTAAAGCACAACATGCACAAGATTACTATCGTGCCTCAAGTCATAGGATTAGTCATGTACTATTGCAACTTGAAAATTCTTATTTGACGGTTAAATCTTCCAGTTAAGAATTTTCATCGGGTCATGTTCAGTGAACTTTTTCTCCAACAAGCACCCACATATATGCATTCGCGTCCACACGCTAATGTGATGGAATGCAAGATTCTCATCCGATGAGCATACATCATACGCACAAGTCTTACCGGGTTATTCTATGTCCTATCTCGAAACACCCATCGACTTAGAACTTATTTAAGATCACAACTTTAAAAGACATGTTCCGTGATTGCCATCATATGCGCAACCATGCCTCATAACTAATAATGATATAAGAACTTTATCATATGTGCAAATATAGAATAAATGCAAAAACATAAAATAAAGTTATGTCTCAAAATAATATAATTTCCAATAACTTATCTTTATAAATAGAAATATATCCAATCAGATTGGAACGCCGGGTATTCTACTCTAACAATCTCCCACCTGCCCTAGTTCCAATCACTCAAGTATTTCAGGCCCATCTTCTAAAGATGTCCGTCGAACAATTTATGTGATAAGGGCTTAGTAAGGGAATCTACTATATTTTCTGCTGAAGCGACTGAATCCATAATGACGTCGCCTCTACCAATGATCTCTCTAATCATATGGTATTGCATCATATTTTGTTTGGATCTTTGATGAGATCTTAGTGATTTCACTTGCGCTATAACCCTATTGTTATCACAATAAATCATTATTGGATCAACAACAGACGAAACTACACCTAACCCTTGGATGAAGTTCCTTATCCAAACAAACTCTTTTGCAGCATTTGATGTTGTAATGTATTCAACCTCGGTAGTAGAGTCAGTAGTCGTTTATTGTTTGAAACTTTTCCAACTAACTACTACTCTGTTCAAGGTAATTATGTATTCGGACATTGATTTTGAGTCGTCCTTATTGGACTGAAAACTAGAATCACCTTCTAGTTTTAGTTTTCCATTGCCTTATACCAAAAGATATTCTTAGTCCTTCTCAAGTACTTAAGGATCATCTTAACATCCTTCCAGTGTTCATCCCTTGGATTTGACTGATATCTGCTCGTGACACTAAGTGCATAAGCTACATCAGGCCTAGTATATAACATCGCATACATAATGCTACCATTAGCTGTTGCATAAGGTATACGAGGCATCCTTTCTCTTTCTTCATACGTCTTTAGAGACATAGTCTTAGAAAGTGAAACAACATGACTCATAGGAAGGTATCCATGTTTGGATTCCTCCATGCTAAACCGCTTTAGCACCTTATTTATATATATCGACTGTGATAGTCCGATCATCTTTCTATATCTATCTCTATAGATATTTATCCCTAGGATAAAAGATGCTTCTCTCAAGTCATTCACAGAAAACTGTTTAGACAATCAAGTCCTTGTAGACTGCAACATTCATACATCATTCCTAATGAGTAGAATGTCATCAACATAAAGCACAACAAATGCTACTGCATTTCCACTAACCATCTTATAAACACATGGATCATCTGGATTTTTGTGAAAATCAAACATTTTGATTGTTTCATTAAATCGAATGTTCCAACTCCTTGAAGCTTATTTAAATCCATAAATGGACTTCTGGAGTTTGCAAACCATTTGCTTACTCCCACTGGATACGAAACCCTGTGGTTATTTTATATAAATATCCTCCTTAATGTTTCCATTAAGAAAAGCAGTTTTCACATCCATTTTCCATATCTCGTATTCATAATACGCAGCTATGACTAGCAAGATCCGAATGGATTTAAGCATTACAACTGGTGAAAAAGTTTTCTCATAATCAACACCTTGTTTATGAGTATAACGTTTTGCAACCATACACGCTTTAAGTATTCACTTCTCCATCAACTCCTAGCTTCCGCTTGTAAACCCATCTACGTCCAATGGGTACAATACCCTGTGGTGGGTCTATCATGGTCCATAACTTATTTGAGTACATGGAGTCCATTTCGGACTGCATAGCTTCTTGCCATTTAATCGAGTCAATGTCCAACATTGTCTCTTCATAGCTTATTTGATCATTATCCAAAAGGAGTCCCTCTTCATTGTTCTCTAACAATAGGTTTAGCTTCTCAGGCATCCTAAAAACCCTTACAGATTTTCGAAGAGGTGGTGTCTTAGAAAGTCCAGTCTCAACTGGTATGTTATCCGTGATAACTTGTGGAATAATTTGTGGTTCTTCATTAAGTTCTACAATCTCGCCATTCTTATTAGAAAGAAAATATTCTTCTAATAAAACAACATTCCTCGAAACAAACACCATTTGTTCAGAAGGATCATAGAAATAGTATTCTATAGACTCTCTTGGATACCCCACAAATCTTCATAAGATGGATCTTATATCCAACTTATCTCTCACTTGCTGCTTCACGCAAACAGCATACCCCCATACTTTGAGATACTTGTACGAAGGTATTTGTGAGTCCCCCCTGCTGGCAATACCTAACTGCTGGTACAGGTATGCCAGTGCAGCTGAGCCCCAGAAGTATCTCCCAACTCCACTCACGTCCTACCACATCTCGTGCAGGACTTTGGGAGTTACTCTGCTACCACTCTTGTCCACAAACAAGGTGGTACCGAGCAGCACCCACATCCAGGCAGTAGCCATCGAGCTGGCGTTATCCCAACAAATGCCTTCAAAATGGCGGCAATTGTAACTGAATCGTGATCCCAGAACGACGCCATCAGCCGATCATAGTTCACCCCTAGCATCTCCATGTAGTACGCCTGTCATTTTATCGTATCGGGGTCTCCTGTCACCATGTCTGCATCCACGGGAACCCCCAAAATGGCCCAAACGTCTTGCAGCATGATACTCATTTCACCAAAAGGCATGTGAAACGAACTAGTATCAGACTGTCAGCGCTTCACAAATCCCGAAATAAGTGGAGTGTCCACGTGAATATGCATGGAGGTGACCAGATGTGACAGCCCTATGTGAACTATAAGAGCGCGAGGAGCGTCACCCATATCTTTGAGCCAATCCTTCAACTTGGCGTGTTCTCCCTGTCTGTTCTAACACTTCAGCATGCCTCTACAATCTCCATCGGTCCAAAGACGGGAGGCTACGTGCCCTAGAAAGCTAGGGATAACACTCCCGTCAACGGGGCCACCGGGCACTGCGGCTTTAACGATCCAAGGCTGATCACTCCTAGCTCGTTTGCTACTCAAAGTTGTATTACAATAGAATATATATATATATATATATATATATATATATATATATATATACACACACAACATATTGTGAGTGACTGTATCAATGAGATGCTATTATTAAATAAAAAAATTTATAATGGTAAACAACAATAAGTACGTAAATTATTTATCTGTGGAGGATGCAGTGCCCGCATGACGGCCCTCAGCTTGTCGTGGAGGATCACGTCGTCCAGCTCGAGCACGTGCTATAGCAGTCTGTGTTGGTGGTGGAGAAGGAGATGAAATGTCCTGCTCCTGCTCCTTCTGCTTATATGAATGGGCATAGTCCTCATCATCATAATCCTGCGCCTGCGGACTCCCAAGTGCCGTCTCATTAGAATAATCCTACTGCTGACCACTATGTATCCGAGGGAGGGATGTCGCACTGTCAAGCATGAATGAGCTGCCGGGCTGCTGACCACTCTGTATCGCAGGAACGAGAGGTCTAAAACTGCCAGCCTGGCCAGCGTGACCCATCTGTATCATGCAATGCTGCCGTGCCTCCCTCTCCCGACGAGCAGAAGCATCTACACCACGACTCTTCGTGTGTCGCGGTCCAGAACCGCCAGCAAATGCAAGATACTGTTCGCACTCTTGAATACAGGTGGCTTGTCGGTAAGTTCCATCACGCTAAATCCAAATTTTAAACTAATAATTAGTAAACCGCCTTATAAAATTCATTTATTTTGTTAATTATTATAAGATAGTTACGATTATAACTAATAATATTTACACAAATTACTCAAAACTTCTCATATTATTATTATTATTATTATTATTATTATTATTATTATTATTATTATTATTATTATTATTATTCC
>BKCP01004516.1:2793681-2835751 GCA_008636005.1 Striga asiatica | reverse complement strand
ATTTTTTTTTTCTGGCCGGTATTTTGGACCGGTATTTTACGGTTTTTGCGGTATGATCCCGGTACAAACCGGTATAACCGTAAATCCGGTATTTTGAGTGTAATTATACCATACCAATGACCGGTATCCGGTATTACCGGCCGGTACGGTACGGTATTTAAACCATGTTTTGAAAGCTCATATTACGGGGTAATTCTACAGTCCCGTTACGAAACCATTCCGTTCAGATTTGTAACCGTTAGATGCACATGTGCATCTAACGGTTACAAATCCGAACGGAATGGTTCTGTAACAGGACTGTAGAATTTTCCCATATTACGATATAGTGATGTTGTTTTCTATTAGTCATTTTCCAACAAAGGTCCACCTTTTTTGCAGACATCAAACTTAATACATTAATTCAAAAAATTCATCGTATAAGATACACTAATCATTAGTAGCAAGATAAATGCCAGATTATCACGGGCTCAACGTGGGCTAATCACGGGATGTAGTTTTGTCTTAAATTTTGACCGTACAATTGACTAAGCCAACGAACTCCGTTTTGTCTGACATTTTGGCTATATGACTGTCTCAATGCAAAGAATTCAACAGTGGATTACATAACTAAAACTAAGGTGAGATGACGCCATAATTAAGCTAAAAATAGAACAACTCAAATTATTTTGTATGAAAAATTGTTTGGAAAAATGAAATGTAAATGGGCTAAAAATTTGTGATTATGATATTCTTGATGAGACAAATCCAACGGTGAGTCACTTGACCAAAGCGTACGCCATAAGACACCAAAATGGCCCCTAGATAGATAACAACAAATTTGGCCTAAAATTATTTTGGATGACAAATTGAGCATGCAAACGAACTCCAATTGAAATCAAATATCGAGAGTATAACTGGTTTGACAAGAAGAATCTGATAGTGGGTTGCCCACCTAAACTGGATGCTATATGACGTCGTAATTAAACCAGATAGAAAATAACTCAAATTATTTTGGATGAAAAATTGAGTGGGCAAACGGACTATAATTGAGTTAAAAATTTAGGGATACGACCATCTCAAAGAGAAGAATCAAACGGTCGATCACTCACTTAAAACGGACATCAAACGACTTTCAAATTATACAAGAAAGAAAAGGGCAAATTTTATCTTGCATGTAATAATTCATATACCTTATTTGATGAATTTTTCAAAATAATGTACTAAGTTTAATGTCCGTAAAAAATATGAACTTTTGCTGAAAATATAGTGAACTAAAAATAAAATTATGTCAATCAAGAAGTCCAACGCCTAACAATCAGAATGCCACATGCTCCCAAGACTGAAACTGGGAATCTTCCATTAATGAAGACGAAAGATTTTTTAATTTTAAAAGAAGATAGAAGCTCCAAGCAAAGAAAATTAAAACATGAATCAATAAATATGATAATAAAACCGGAATGAGCTACAGACCCCTACCAAAAGTACTGTTAAATGAAAATTTTCAAAGTCGTCTGGTAAATAAATTGTCATGGAAGAGAGCTATATTCCATATATTATATAATTTAAAATGTATTAGTGACATGAATAGTTTTATCCTTTCTAGAAGTATAGTAGGTAGCTGCTCTTGAAGACCAAAATTAATGCGTGCGTAGAAAAGCTAACGCATGTTGAGCTTCTAGACTTCCAGTAGTGGATTAGGCAAAATTAATACTACATAATATGAATTTGGCATCCCCACAAAACACAGGCATATAGAAATGGGAAAAGGAAAAAGAAAATAAAAAAAAAATATATAAGAATAAAATAAACAAGGGCGAAAGAAGAAAACAAGTTAACAAGAAGAGAGAAAAGGTATAATTAATTCATAAAGGCAGACACTTCTTCATATTTTGATGTCCCTCGTTTTCATTATTAATTAATTAATTAATTATCTAAACGTAACATAATTTATTAAATTATTAAACAGGAACTAATTCAAAGTAAATTCTCAATTTTATATATATATGGTTGAGTTTAAATGAAAATGGTGTTCAGTAAAATAAATAAGAATAAATCGTGGTCCATTAGATCATTCTGTGAAATAAATAAGAATAAATTGTGATCATTAGATCGAATGACCTTGTAAGTTCTGAAGAGTGACAGTAAATCGACGAACCTTCTTGAGTTTCCAGGATTCAGAAAATCGCAAGAATATATAAGGGAAGTTTAATTTAAATTGCTTAAACGTGTTTGCTAAATAGACTTGATTATTGATAATTCATAATTGTGATGGTAGGACTTTGGGAGCAAGCTCGAGATTCACTTTCCATACTCATGAAGGGGAGATCGTGAGTCACTTCATTTATGATCACCTTCCATGTGCACCTACTTGCCATAATACGCGAGATCCAAATTGAGCAATCTGGACTTTCCAAAGTATGATATGACTTGGCAGGGAAGATAGAAGAAGAACTTACCAAATTGAGCACCCCTTTTTTTTTTATGACTTGAATTTTTCTGATTTGATATATTTTCCTTGGTGAGGATTCTTGTTTTGTTGAGTGTTTTTATAGTGTGAGGTTATTATTGTAGGGGGAAAATGAACAGAGTGTTCGGAGGTTCATTCTGTTATAGTTCAAGGGATTCGAACTAGAAAAGCCACAAGGGATTTGTGGTCGGATAAGTAGTAGTGCAAATCACTGTTCAAGTAGAGTGTAGAGGGAGTCTATACTGTAAACCCTTGAAGAGTGGCTGAGACGTTTGCATTAATAAATGAGATCCGAAGGGAGAGTGGGACGCTCTCCTGAAGGTTCAATTTTCAGTGAAACTGCTTTCGAAATTGTTCGAATCCTCATTTAATTCAGTTTGGTTAAATTGTATGCAATTCTGGATACTTGGCTTACAAGTATCAAACTTCAATTGGTATCAGAGCGGGTTTTCGTTTGCATTACGAAAGATCTAAGGACTTGTGTGGGCAATCATGAATCAAGAAAGTGGATTGATGTCTAGGCCTCCGGAATTGGATGGTTCCAACTACTCGTATTGGAAATCTATGATGACGATCTTCCTAAGATCGCGTGGAAGAGGTGCGTGGGTAAGTGTTGAAAAAGGTTGGGAGCATCCTGTCATGGTAGAACCACCAGATCAAGGAGAAGGAGCTACGACGGCTACGGTTCTTAAACCAAAAGATAACTGGACAGATGCTGAGAAGCTTCAAGAAGAAGCCAACTATCGTGCCTTGTATGTGCTCATGATGGCAGTGGATCAAACAAGACACACGATGATAGTTCAATGCAACACTGCAAAAGATGCTTGGCAGATCCTACAACGTCAATTTGAAGGTTCAACGGCTGTCAAAGCGTCAACGGGTGACTCTTAAATTGATGAAATCAGAATGCGGGATGAAGAAATAATTGACATATACTATGCCAGATTCTGTGATCTGGTGAATCAAAGTGCCATGCTTGGAGAAGAAGTCTCTGAAAATCATCAAGTTCAAAAGATTATGAGAACAGTTGCTCCCAGGTTCAGAGAAAAAATTACAGCCCTTGAGAGTTTTCAAAGAATTGCACCTCTAGATGTTGATGAACTCCTCGGCGATCTAAGGACGTTTGAGATCAACAATAATTATGACAAAGTCAAAAGCAAGGGGCTGGCTCTCAAAGCTGCTGTAGTTTAGGAAAAAGAAGACAGTGACGACGATGAAGGTTCGACGGTAGACGATAGCGAGCTGAAAGAGGCTCTTGCACTAATTGCGAGAAACTATGGAAAGATGAGTCAAAGGTTGTACAAGAATAAGTTTGCTGGGAAGAAAGGCAACAATTCCAGCAAGAATGTGTTTCAAGACAAGAAGAATAGTACTTTGATGAGATCAGGATGCGGGATGAAGAAATAATTGACATATACTATGCCAGATTCTGTGATCTAGTGAATCAAAGTGCCATGCTTGGAGAAGAAGTCTCTGAAAATCATCAAGTTCAAAAGATTATGAGAACAATTGCTCCCAGGTTCAGAGAAAAAATTACAGCCCTTGAGAGTTTTCAAAGAATTGCACCTCTGGATGTTGATGAACTCCTCGGCGATCTAAGGACGTTTGAGATCAACAATAATTATGACAAAGTCAAAAGCAAGGGATTGGCTCTCAAAGCTGCTGTAGTTGAGGAAAAAGAAGATAGTGAGGACGATGAAGGTTCGACGGTAGACGATAGCGAGCTGAAAGAGGCTCTTGCACTAATTGCGAGAAACTATGGAAAGATGAGTCAAAGGTTGTACAAGAATAAGTTTGATGGGAAGAAAGGCAACAATTCCAGCAAGAATGTGTTTCAAGACAAGAAGAATAGTACGCCTTCTTCGAAACCTGACTCACAACGAGTTGAAAAGGACCAATGCCGGGAGTGTCGTGGTTTTGGGCACTTTCAGTATAAGTGTGCTAATCTTAAGAAGAAGAACAAGTCTCTGAAGGCAACATGGGAAGATTTAGATGACGAGGGCACAGACGAACCAGCATCGCACACTAGTAATATGGAAATCCATTCCTCTGTTAAGAAGTTCATGTGTCTCACCGCATCGCATGTTCCCACCAAGTTTGAAGAAAGCATGAGAGAGGCTGAAATATCTGAAGACGAAGTAGACCAAAGCTTGTGTGTTGATCCTGTACACTTGCTAGCCATGGAGAAATGTGCACAGGCATCTAAAGCCATGAAAAAGCTTCAGAGTGAAGTATATAGACTAACAAGAGCAAATAAAATGCTGAGCAAACCAGGCCTCCTCTTTCTTCACTGAGAAAAATTCTGAATTAGATACTAAAAAGGCTCGAACTTCCATTCTTGAAGGCAATGTCAAACTTGCTAAACAAGATGGATTGGAAAAGACTCAGACAATCGAATGCTTGAGGACTGAACTATTCTCTACTCATAAACTTCTTGCCGAGCGGAACAATGAGATCTTGAAGCTGAAAACTGATGTTGGTCGACTCATGAACGAACATTCAAGAATGGAAAGCACGCTGAGAGCAAACTCAGCCGAGATGAATCGCACTGCCGAGGCGGTTCAGAAACTGAACAAAGGGAAAGCTGAACTAAATGAACTTCTCTCCATGGGGAGGCAACATGGAGGATAATCCAGAACACCCATTCGAAGCTTCTAAGACTAAACATCGAGGTCTTGGTTTCACAGACAAGTCTGGAGTTGGAGGTACAAGTCTTCACGGAAAACCATCTCGGAACTTGTTTGGCAAGTTTGTAAAAAGCACTGTAAGTAAACCTTCCTCTCCTAAATCTTCTGTGAACGTTCGTATACCAGATCAGAAACCTGTTAGTAAATTTCATCATAATTTTGTTTCCATTTGTCATTACTGTGGTGTAACTGGTCACATAAGACCCAAATGCTGTAAAATGCAGCATGATCTTTATTCAGGGATAGTTTCTAACTGGAATCATTCATGTATCCTAGTGAACGTTCGTTCAATGAATTCCCCAAAAATTTTCTCTAAAAACCGTCAAGTGTGGGTTGCAAAGAAATCCTTTAATTTTTTTTATTTCAGTTTTGTCTCTTAGAACTTCACTTAAAAGGAAATGATACCTTGATAGTGGGTGTTCTAGGCATATGACTGGAGAACCAGCATACTTGTTCAATATTCAAACTGGTTCGAATGGTGAAGTCACTTTTGGAGATAGTGTGAGTAATAAGGTTATTGGAACAGGTTGCTTGGATTTGGGTGGTTTACCTAGATTATCTTATGTATTACTTGTGGATGAATTGAAGGAAAATCTCTTAAGTGTTAGTCAGCTTTGTGATCAAGGTCTTAGTGTCAGTTTCTCTTGTGATAAGTGCTATGTGAAAAACAGTGAAGGTACATATGTGCTCACTGAATCTCGTTCAACTGACAATTGCTATCTTGTTGACTTTAATGAAAAATGCCCTCAAGAAAATGTTAGTGAATCTGAGATCTGGCATCAACGCTTGGGCCATATTGGATACTCTCCCTTGGTAAACTTGTCAAATGCAGGTGTGGTCCAGGGTGTCCCAAGTATTTCCTTAAAGGATGAGTGCTGGATCTTGGCCATGCAAAGAGGAATTGGAACGGTTCACTAGAAATGTTGTTTGGGAGCTTGTGCCTGAACGTACGTCAGGAAATGTCATCGGAACCAAGTGGATCTTCAAGAACAAAACTAATGAGTTTGGGAATGTGACATGCAACAGGGCGAGTTTGGTTGCACAAGGCTATACTCAGACTCACGGGATCGATTTTGATGAAACCTTCGCCCCGGTGCAAGACTGGAATCGATATGTATATTTTTATCTATTGCGTGTCTAATGAAGTTCATTGTCTACTAGATGGACGAAAAGGCAGCCTTTCTAAACGGCATTTTGCATGAAGAAGCGTATGTAAAGCAGCCTGAAGGGTTCAAGGATCCCAAAAATCAAAATCATGTTTACAGGCTCAAGAAAGCGCTGTACGGACTAAAACAAGCGTCTCGTGTGTGGTATGAGCGTCTTACCATGTACCTTCTGGAGAAAGGTTTCAAGAGAGGGGAAGTAGACCAGACATTCTTTGCTCTTCGAGTACAGATGAAAAATCTGTTAGTAGTTCAAATCTACGTGGATGACATCATTTTTGGATCAACATCCAAGAAACTGGTCAATCACTTTGTTCAACTAATGTCATCTGAATTTGAGATGAGTCTGGTAGGTGAACTTTCATCATTCCTTGGACTTCAGGTAAAACAAGGTAAAGATGGTATCTTCTTGCATCAAAGCAAATATGCTAAAACCCTTGTTAATAGTTTTGGTTTAGGAATTTCTAAAAATACTCAAACTCCTATGGGCACACATGTAAAAGTGTCTAAGGATGATGAAAGTATATCTGTTGATCAAACTCTTTACATAAGCATGATTGGTAGCCTTTTGTATCTTACTGCTAGTAGACCTAACATTTGCTTTAGTGTTGGATTGTGTGCCAGGTATCAGTCAGCTCCAAAAGAATCACACATGAAGGCAGTCAAGCATATTATAAAATATGTTGGTGGTTCGACAGAATATGGGTTGTTTTATTCAGCTGATACTAACTTACATCTTGTAGGTTATTGTGATGCTGATTGGCTGGAAATCTTGTTGATAGGAAAAGCACTTCTGGTGGTTGCTTCTAAATAGGGTCAAACTTGGTGTCATGGTTCTGTAAGAAGCAAAATTGCATTCCACTCTCTACTGCTGAAGTTGAGTACATTGCGGCTAGGAGCTGTTGCTCACAGTTGGTCTGGATGAAACAAATTTTATCTGAGAATGGTATGAACGTTCATTCGGCTCAATTTTTTTGTGACAACACTAGTGCTATAAATATTTTGAAAAATCCTGTACAACATTCTCGTACCAAACATATTGACATTCGATATCACTTTATTCGTAATTTGGTAGCCGATGGAAGTATTGTGTTGGATTATGTACCTACAGATGATCAGCTTGCTGACTTTTTTACAAAAGCACTTGATTCGAAATGTTATTTGTCTCTAAGGAAATCCTTAGGAATGTGTGCTATATAATATCTATGCATTAGTGTCAGCTGGACTTGTATATATCTATATTAGTGTCGCATGTAGGATTTTTTTTTTTTTTTTTTTTTTTTTTTTTTCATTTAGGCATTGTAGTATGTATGTTCATTCCTAGAAGCTTCTTTGAATTCCTTATTGTCGGGTTTGTTGATTGGTGGTCTATGGATTCTAACTGGTCAGTTTTGTGGAGCTCGTCATGATGATCATTTAAATATACCTCTAAGAGCTGCTCTCGCGAAAATAAGCATCGGACAACTATCACATGAGGTGTTTCCTTGATCACCTGTGAAACGAGTTACGTGCTTAACAATAATCGAGGTGTGATAGCTACGGGTAGTCATTCTTAATAATGAAAGTTCATTGGTGAAATAAGGCTGGTCATCCTCATATCTTCTCAGCATGTTCTAAATAAAACTTTTTGCAGGATGATTCACATCTCAAGTAATGGGCTTGACATTGGCGTATAGTTGATGTTAGTAAATGAATTGGTGTGAAAATTCATAGAACGGAATTAGTTCATCATAAGTATTGGGGCTGAATTGCGAATGGAAATTTTGTTTTTTGCTAAGAGAAAGTGATGAATGAACTTATATTAATTTCGCTTTATATAAAGGTTGGAGGTATAAGGGCTGAGTTGTGCTTGAAGAGAATCTTGATTTCTCGCCATTTTTTTTTATTGTGTCGAGCTCATTGCATATCGATTTAGAAATATTTGATGGATTTCTCAATATTGCGTGATTAGAAATTACTTGGGTAATGTTTGATACATATTGTATTTAGGCATGTGTATCAAGGTTTCCCTAAGATTGATTCAGTTTCAAAAGAGTGCGTAAATTATTTTTGGTACATTATTCTGACCATATTTTCTTCTGAAACTTCATGGCGTATATATGGTAGTTATGTCGACGTTTTTAGTAAGTGGATCTTCTATTTTGGAGGGAACGGTTTATCTCTTGTTTGAAGTATTGGGCAAGTTTTTTTTTTTGAAATTCAAATTATACAATTGAACCGTCTCGTATTACTCACCTCGGTAACTGATACTGCTTGTTCCCATATCAATCATATCACCGTCTCTTCTCTCTCTCTCATATCAACCACCTGATTTTCGCATCTTTCACAAAAATCACTAACCTTCTATATCAGTGTCTGTTACCATCTTCTTCCTTTTTGAACCATAACGAAAAGCAAAACAGAAAAAGTGAAACCGAAGAAGGATGTTCCAAAGCCTTTGCGGCATTCAACTCGTCAAAGCCAAAGTACATAAACTCCACCGAGTATCACTTCTTCCGACATGGCTACCGAAAAAGCTCAACCCTCTCAACCCGACAAAACTAGGGTTTCCCCAAGTCCCAAAAAGTCCTCCACAACTAAAGTCGCAACTCTCGACGTTGCGGTTAGTAGTGAAAAAGGTGGCAAAGGGTCACCCTCGGTCGCTAAATCTCCTAAAAAACGAAATAAAGTCGCCGCCGTTACTATCGGAAAAGCGAAAAAGGCAAAGAAGATCATCGTCGTGCCTGAAGCTACTGCTATTGTGGATTCTCCTTCATTTTCTGGTGGAGAATCATCATCTGATAGTGTTGCTGATGGCGACTCTACGGATAAGGAAATCGACAAGTTCACCACTGAACTATAGAAATCCGTTAACCCTCCTGCTCCTGACAAGGAACCTTCTCCTCCTGTGGATGAGAATATTGTTGAAGAAATCTAAGAGGATGGTCCTGATAGTCCTCTTACTATTGGTAATGCCCTTTCCCGTCAATTTTACTCTCCTCTGTCCGAGTCTCTTTATTCAAATGTATTCTCTCAAATGAAGTTCCGTCCGGAACGGACCATTGTTGCTGCTCATTTTGAGAAACTTGGGTTGATTGAGTTGCTGAAGAAAGCTGGTCTTGAGCTTCTGTGTTAAATGTGGGAAAATATTGTCCCAAACTGATTGCCGAATTTTACTCTAATTTTTCTATCTCTATGTCTGATCCAATGTCCTTGAAATTCCATAAATTGTTCGTTAGAAATAGCATCATTGTCTTCTCTCCGTCAGTGATAAATTCAGTCCTGGGATTGCTGGAAAATTCATCATTGTTCATGACGTCTCTGAATGATAATCTAGATGAAGTTGTAGCTACATTGACAGGGGGAAAATTGAACAAGTGGTTGAACCCTAGTCTGTTTGTGAAAAGCTTAACTCC
This sequence comes from Striga asiatica, assembly GCA_008636005.1. Classification (NCBI taxonomy): domain Eukaryota; kingdom Viridiplantae; phylum Streptophyta; class Magnoliopsida; order Lamiales; family Orobanchaceae; genus Striga; species Striga asiatica. Next base: position 2,826,060 of record BKCP01004516.1, on the reverse strand, counting down.
TCAAGCCAATGCCCTTCAGAAGATTGGCTCCTTAAACTGGACTCCCACATCTCACAAACAATTTGTGACACTTATTCAAGCAAGGGTTATATATCGTGTTCTATGTGGGAATCAGTTTGACTTGGGGTCTGTCATCTTTGCCTATGTTGTCTCTTTTGCCGATGTTTCGAAACCCCACAAATTGCTGCCTTTTCTCTCCACTATCTATGCATTTCTAATGAAGGCAGGGATCAAGATGGATCCGCGTGTGGGTGATGAACTTTCTCAATCTCTGAAACCCCTTGCACTGACTGGGGTCAAGACTGTTCCCCGTATTCCCTCTGTTGTCAAAGCCTCTGATGTACCTTCACAGCTCCGTGGTTTCCTTAACCAACAAGTGGCTATTCGCACTAGTTTGGAGAAGAAATTGGCTGATCAGCGCCGTTACTACAAAGAGGTTTTTGGTGCCTTGTCTGTACGTGCCCCCTCGTCATCTAAATCGAAAAAAAATGAGAAGAAGAAGGTTGTGAGCAAGGAGGAGAAACCGAAAGTAGGAAACAAGGCAAAAGGGAAGGATGTTGCTACCAAAGAAAAGGTGGATGATGCTACTGCTACTGCCAAAGAAAAGGAGAAGGCTGAATCTGAAGAGGAGGAAGAACTTGAAGAAGAAGGGGAAGAAACTGATGATTCTGAGGAAGAAACAGCTGGTTCAGAAGAGGACACTGAAGCTGAATCTGCTTAAGGTTCTGATGATGAAGACACTGAAGACGGATCCACTTGGATCCGTGGATATGCTTTTGCTTTGTCTATGTCTTGCTAAAACTTAAAAACTGTTTGTTTTGTGTGTGGTTTATTTGAACTATTTTTGCTTGCGTGGGATGAACTTTTTAAGTAGTATCCTGTGAACTATTTTGCTCTTATTCAGATATTCGAGTTGTTCACATGAACAACACTTATGCGATGAAAAGAGTATTTTTGGAGTTAGTATATGTGTTGCTAGATATGCCTTTTTGCGTGCAGGATAAAGGAAATGGTTTTCGATTTATCTGCCAAAGGGGGAGATTGTAAGTTCTGAAGATTGACAGTAAATCGACGAATCTTCTTGAGTTCCCAGGATTCAGAAAATCGCAAGAATATATAAGGGAAGTTTAATTTAAATTGCTTAATGTGTTTGCTAATTAAAGTTGATTATTGATAATTCATAATTGTGATGGCAGGACTTTGGGAACAAGCTCGAGATTCACTTTCCATACTTATGAAGGAGAGATCGTGAGTCACTCCATTTATGATCACCTTCCATGTGCACCTACTTCCCATAATACGCGAGATCTGAATTGAGCAATCTGGACTTTCCAAAGTATGATATGACTTGGCTGGGAAGATAGAAGAAGAACTTACCATTTGAGGATGTCGATAAAAGGACGACGAGACTTTGTTGAGGAGCACCCTTTTTTTATGACTTGAATTTTTCTGATTCGATATATTTTCCTTGGTGAGGATTCTTGTTTTGTTGAGTTTTTTTAGTGTGTGAGATTATTATTGTAGAGGGAAAATGAACAGAGTGTTCGGAGGTTCATTATGTTATAGTTTGATGGATTCGAACTAGAAAAGCCACAAGGGATTTGTGGTCGGATAAGTAGTAGTGCAAATCACTGTTCAAGTAGAGTGTAGAGGGAGTCTATACTGTAAACCCTTGAAGAGTGTTTGAGACGTTTGCATTAATAAAAGAGATCCGAAGGGAGAGTGGGACGCTCTCCTGAAGGTTCAATTTTCAGTGAAACTGCTTCCGAAATTATTTGAATCTTCATTTAATTCAGTTTGGTTAGATTGTATGCAGCTCTGGATACTTGGGTTACAAGTATCAAACTTCAGATCTAATGGCTAAAAAAAAGCCAAAATTATACCTTCATTAAAGGTAATGTGGTAATTTTCTACACCTCACCCAAATAAATGGGCCCCACTACATATTAATGCACGTTTATTCACCTGCCAAACTACCCCATTAGCCACCTAACCCCACCTCACCACTCCCCAAATACTCTCTCACACACACTGCGCACACAATACACACTCACCACACCTACAACACGACCGTTGCACTCACGCCGGGAACACTCCGCCACTGCCTGCCGCCAGCAGCTCGTCGTCCGCCGCCGCCGCTCCTTATTCGGACTCAACCCCGTCACACACACACACACAACCCGTCACACATACACACAGTAAAACGCACAATAAATCTTAGCCGGACGTAACGTCTTTGCTGTGGCTGCGGAAGTGTTGAGCTCTGAATCGCCGCCGTTTAACACGCTGTTTCCGACGACTCCTCCATTGTGAAGCTCTGTCGCACGTCGGTCGCCGTCGCAACCATCCAACCACCAGATATAGCCGCCTCCACTGCCGCGGCCGACTGGATGCCAGATATCGTCGGCGAACCCGACCGAATTGACTCACTGCGCTCTGCATTTAGCGGCCGACAATGGTCGCGATTCACCGGATGCAGAGCCCCTCACGACGGCGTCAGAGCGTCCCTCACGGCGGCGTCTCGGTCGCGGTCGACCACGGCAAATGTCTCCTGCAACTATATCACATGCCCCAAAGTATTAGGGATTTAGGATTAATTTGTTTCCTTTTTTTTTGTGAATTAGATAATGATAAAGGGTCTATTTGCAATTTCTTAAATTTTGATTTCATAAAATAATATAAAAAATAAATTATGATAATAAATAAATTATATAATAAAATGATAAATAAAATTTTATCTATTTAGGTTAATTCAATGTACAATTATATATATTAAAACTAGTTTTCGAATACACATAATTTATATGAGAAGCTATAAATTTGCGCACGTTATATAGCATAATGTTGCACTTTATAAAATAACACGTTGCACTTATCACCACAATCCACAATTAATATCAACAATTGTCACCAAAATATTTCTCAATATAAATTTTTAAAGTGGATCTACATAATATTTTAATATACATCACATTACAGAACACAGGCATGCTAATGTATCAAAATTTCATTATTGCACCGTATATATCAACATGTTGCACTTTATACCACAGTACATCGCACTTTATAACACAACATGTTGCACCTTAAAACATCACACTACATCTATCAAAATTGTTGTAATTATGCGAATCGATCGAATAATATTAGTTGGATAAATGTCGGATTTAGTATTTTTAAAGAAACAAAATAACCAAACATGATGAACTATATCAAAAATATTACCGATTTTTTTTTAATTTATATTTTTTTATGAAAAATTAATAATATTTTTTATATCTATATTTTTATGTATTGCGATTGCATGTTAAGGTTATACGGGTTGCCCTTAAATGCTTAACAGATAGCACAAAATCGAACGAGATCAACAAATAGAAATTCAGTACGAAATTTCGTATTTTGTGTCAATTATTATTATTATTTTTTTATATATCGGGTATTTCAGTGTGATTACATTTTTTATTCAGATAACCAAAATAAAAAATAAGCTATATTAAAAATAATAATTTTTATATATTTTTATTTAGATAATCGAACGACCGAACTACATAAAAAAGATTATTATTATTTTTTATTTTATTTGTATTTTATTATTTTTGTTTTTGTTAAAATTATAACAAAACCTATCCACACACACTATATTGTGCACTGTCAGTAAATTGAAATCTTTGGTTAGGAGCAATTCTCATACAATTGTGGACATTCTCTATAATTATTGTTCATTTAATATATCTATTCAAAATTATAGATTTGACCTATGAGTTAAATTGAAATTTAATAGAGTTTCTACAATTGCAATTAAGTCCATGTATTTAATCAAATTCTCACATGGAAGCCCCAACTATTGAAAAATAATCTGGTCGTCCTCTATTCCAGCTTCATTCGCCTGCAAAATCGCTGCCGCCTGAGGACCGACTACCTTCCATCGGAGAACGTCGTTAGAGAACGTACAAATGGCTGTTGAGCAGGACACGATTTGGCTATCCAATCGCAACGCTTGACGTCGAAATATGGATTGTCGGAGAGAATCGCCGACTTATTGGCCGATTTTGTCGTTTGGTCGTGGCCGATTTTGGCCGTCACTTGTCGATGTCGCTGAAGTTGTGCTGGTCGGTGCTGGATTTGGACGCCTGCAATTACTCTCCGTGGTCGTCGATACAAAATGGCAAAAGGCGGCGGCGACGCGGGCGGAAGGAAGGCGGTGGTCGGAGACACTGCCAGCGGATCTGAGAGGCTACGGTTGTGTGTGTTTATTATGTGCGTGTCTGTGTAATCTTGGCGCGCGTGTGTGAGAAGAGAGTGTGTGTTTGTGTGTGAGAGAGGTGGAAAAGTTGTTGTAATTGGTGAGGCTCACGTGAGATAGTGGATGATTGTGCAATTACTAGAGTACCCTTACTAAGTGGACAAATCTATACATTTGACCATTACATATACACTTATTTACAGCATTGATATTGTCTGTTTGACCATTATTTATTAAAATTGACTTCATCATGGCCATTGATATGTTACATCCAATGGTGTATATTTATTCTTATTTCTTTCACTATCAAGCATTCTCATATGATACTAACTCTATATATATGTGTATATATATGTGTGTGTATATATATATATATATGTATAGGGTCGCACTCCAGCGAGAATGGTGCTTAGTGAAAGTAATAAGAATAAATCATAGCCATTAAATCGGATGATCTAATGGATAAAAAAAAAAAGTCAAAAATTATACCTTCATAAGGGTAGTAGCAATTTTCACGTGCAAATAGTGGAACCCACAAACACACCAATTCCCCAACACCCCCGTGGGTTGTCTCCTCACCTCACCAATCACTCTCTCTCTCTCTCTCTCTCACAAAGTCCCACACACACACATACTCACTGTATACACACATTAAAATCGAAGACCCATTCAGCTCCACCATATCTTCCGCCATCTTCCTCCAGCTCCGCCATTCCCGCCGCCATCTTCGCCCTTACCATTCCAGACAATGGCCGCCGATATGGACGTTGGGAAATCGTAGGTAAAAGCACTGTTTCGCGTATCCAACGCTCTCAGTCTCCGTCTCCGACGCCGTCGCCGTACTCCACTCCGGCGACGATACCTCAAACACTGTACATGCTGGCCGCCGCTGTCGTCGTTGCACCAGAAGACCGCCACAGTTCAACTAGACACCACCGCATCTAGTCGTCTCCTCCGTGCGTCTTTGCCACCGTGTGCAGGTAAGTCCGACGGCGACAACAATGACACCAGCAACACGTTAATCAGGCTTGTGTAACCCGCTCCGCACACACTACGACCACCTCCGGCAAGACGGTGCAAGATCTAGATCCCACGGCACCCCTCGACGATCGCCAAAACTAGGAATCCGACGCAAAAATTAGGAATCCGATCAACGCACTTCACCGCCCCAATCCATTGAAGATGCCGGATTTGTTGGATACGGGGTGCAGAAGACGAAAAATTGAAATTGTGGGTTGGGGGCTTTATTGTGAAAATTAGACAAATCACAGGGGCCTATTAGCAAAATTTAGAACACATTTACAATTGGGCCAACTTACAGATGATCCGTAGCTTATTTTTCTTTTTATTGAATGCTCATATAAAATTTGGCCAGCTTATGTCTATTAAATTGGGCCAGCTCATATAAAATAATAATACAAAATGTAAAATATTAAATATATTTTTATAATACAAAAATAAATTATTTAATTTGTTTGTATAAATTCGGTTAGCTCGGTCCGATTTGAGTTTGGATTTGCACATTAAAAAATACATATTATTAATATTTTTAAAATTAAAAATACAGAAAAAAAAATACTTGAACCATAGGTTACGCAATAAATGGTATACGAAATGCACATTATCGACTGTGGGGATGCATATCAATTATGTATTTCCAACAAAAAACTAATATAAAATATCAAATATATTTTTGTAATATAAATAATAAATCACTTAAATCATTTAGGATAATCTAGTTAACCAATCAAACCAATCGATTATTTCAGTTTCATTTTAGTTTATTTTGGAACAAAACATTAAAAACGCATATGCTGCAATTGCACAGAAGAGTTAGACGAATTGCACATTAATGACTAGCATACTGCACCATAAAGATCGAGCAGACTAAATTGCAATTTTCGGTTCAAAATTCATATTTCGGTTCGATTATCTAATTTTACTTCTTAAATCACATTTATTTCGGTAGTTTCATTTTAGCTTATTTTAGAACCAAAACATTAAAAATGCATAACGTTAGATAAATTGCACATTAATGACTGTCAGATTGCACCATTAAAAAAATAATTACACTTAGAGTTCACGTTAGCGTTATATGGATTGCACATTAGTAACTGTCAGATTGCACTTTAGCGGCCAAACATTCAACCGAACTAAATTCGTGTGATCTTAGTTTATATTTTGATCAACTACCTTTGTTACTTTTAAAAATTTTGTTATTTCAATTCGAGATCGACTTTATTTGGGTTACATCGGCTAATAGATCGACTTTATTTTGGGCTTATTTTGGATTGGAACAACTAATTAAAAAATGAGTGTAATTCGAGTGCACGTTTATATTAGACTGATTGCACATTAGTGACTGATGGATTGCACTACATAAATCCATTTCCAACTGAAATAAAATTTTTTGTACAAATTTTATATATTTTGATTCGATTAACTATTTGGTACCTTTAAAATTTTGGATATTTCAGTTTGATGTTGGATGTATTTATTAAAATAACCAAATCGATGGAGATATATAAGAATATGTTAAACGAATTTTTAAAGTGCTTATCAGTATTGTGCAATTACTAAAATTTTAATAGTTTCATATAAAACGATAATAATCTCATAATGTGCATATGTAAAACCCATAATGTGCAATATACTCCTTAAATATGATGCATTTATTAAAGTTTAATAAATTACAAATTGAACCCATTCACTCAATTGAAAAATAGTTAACTTTTGTAATTTGCATATAAGTCCTCAAGCATTACCAAACTTTTAAAAGGAAGCCCATGAGCCATTGAAACACACACAGATCCGGCGGCCGGTTCCTGCCACCATCTCCGCCGCATAGTGACTGCCATCGCCACCAGAGCATCCCAGCACCATGGTCGCCGCCGGAGCCTCTTGCTGCACCGCCGTCGCAGACCTTGGAACCCATAGTAGAACGCATCTGCGCTCCCGCTCCTCTGCCGTTCTCCGGCCTCCATCGGCAAGAGCTGTCCCCTAAGGTCTCTCCGGCCAACGCCACTATCTTCACGAGATCCTTGACGAGATCCGCCACCGTCGTCTCCGTAGATGCGTCGAGCACCTTGACGAGATCCGACACCTCAGCCGTTGTCGCGGCCCGTCAAGTCGTACAGGTTACCGCCAGACGTCGAGGACCACATAGTGCCGACGATGATGACCACACAGGCTATGTATATTGCCGGAAGTAGAGAGTTTTCCATGTCGACGGCAGCGGTTGGTGTCAGCAGCGACGTGACAGGCGATTGACGTTCGGCGGCGAGATTGATGTCCGGGGGCTGCTCCCCGTTGAGCTTTTGTCACAGACGTGCGTGTAGNTGACTTATCTAATGGTACAGAATCATTCTTATTTCTTTTACTATCTACCATTCTCATATGATCCCAACTATATATATATATATATATATATAGATATATATATATATATATATAGAGAGAGAGAGAGAGAGAGAGAGATAGATAGATAGATATCACAAGCTATCACAAATTTTTGTAATTTTAAATTTAGATAATAAATTCTCTTGTAGTTAAGTTAAAAGTAACACATGTTTGGGCAAATCAATAAATAACACTATAGACCATGTTTGGTAAAACTATATGATAAGCTAACTGATAGCTAATAAGCTAGCTTATAACTTATATGCAATTTTTGAGCTTATAACTTATAACTTATGACTTATAGTTGAAAAGTTAGTTTATATGATAAAAGTATTTGGTAAAATTAGCTGATAAACTAGCTGAAATAAAAAATTGAAATAGCTTATTTGAAAAGTTATCTAGAGAAACTTATGAGATAAACTCGAGTTTTTTAAAAAAGCTCGTCCTACGAAGCCTATTTGAATACAGAAAGCTTATAAGCTAACCAAATAAGTTATATACTAGCTTATTTAACTACCAAACATAGTATTAACTATGCGTAGTCACCGTGCTATAAAAACTCGTGACTGATATATAGATTTTTTTTTTCTTTTGGGACTCAAAAAATTAAATGATGTTAGATGTGTAAAAATTTAACAATTCACATACATTTCCAATTTCAAATAAACAACCCATTTCCACTTTTTCTTTTTATGAATTTTCTATTTTCCGTATCATTTTTCAGCAAGATTTACATATAAATTACCTGGGGGCTTATTTTACTCCTTTTCTTTATTTCTTTTCCTTTTCAATTAATTTCTGCTTTTTATTCAACGAATGGTGGAGCTTTGAAAATTTCTTGGCGTGTCCGAAAATCGCAAATACATTATAATAATATAATAAGAAAAGTCAGACCAAGACACCCCAGATTCCCAGTCAATTTTCAAAGCCTTGAGCCATCAGAAAAATCAAATGCCCGAGTGAATAATTAGTTATTATTGCATATTTGCATCCCAATTCCCACATTTTCTTCTTTCCCGTTTCCCTATTTTCTCTGCACGTTCCTCTGATAGAAAAATATTTATGCCCATGTTAATATTAACATACATATACATATATAAGAGAGATAATTTCCTTCAGATTTTCATTTCCAGTTTCATTTTGTCTCAGCTCTCAGCCTTGCCAGCCCATTTGTTCAAGTTCAAAGATTGAAGCTTTTTGAGCTTTTTTGAAGGCCACTGTATAAAATATCTACAGATTTCATTTCATTGGGGTTTTTTTTCTCAGTATTTTTATTTATCTGAATATTCCGAAGGTCTCTGAGCCTATTCATTAATTATTCTGTATTATTTTATTTTAAATTTCTCTGGACAGCTGGGTTTTTCCAGTCTTGGGGTTGAGGCCTTTGTTCTTGGTGTTCATATTTTATTGTGATTATTCAACTTAATCACTATCTGGGCTTTTAGTGAAAAAGGATTTCACCTCAAGGGCCTAGCTAGCTATATCTGGGTTGCATTCGCGAAGGATTTCTAGTGATTTTTCAAGAATAAACACAGAGTAGAATGGGAAATGGCAGAAAACGGAGATTAAATCTGAGTAAGATCTACTCATTCCGATGTGGGAGAAAAGGATTTGAAGAAGACCACTCACAGATTGGTGGACCGGGTTTTTCAAGAGTGGTTTATTGCAACGAGCCAGATGGTGTTGATGCCGGTTTAAGACAATATGGTTCGAACTATGTGAGGACAACGAAGTACACGGCCACAACTTTTTTGCCCAAGTCCCTGTTTGAGCAGTTTAGGAGAGTGGCCAATTTTTACTTTTTGGTCACTGGGATTCTGTCTTTCACATCGCTTGCTCCTTATTCTGCGGTTAGTTCAATAGTTCCATTGATTATAGTTATTGGGGCAACTATGATCAAGGAAGGAATTGAAGATTGGCACAGAAAACAACAGGTAGTTTTATTGATGCTTTTAATATTCTTGCATTTATTGTTTTAGATTTGTGCAATTAATATGTTGAGCGAAGGTATTGATGGATATTCATTTTTATTTATTTATTTATTTATTTATTTTTCTGGTCCGAATGGATTCATTGGTTTTCTTTAGAGTAATCTAATGTCAGAAATTTCATGAAATGCGTAATTCATCTGTGGTTTGGGATTTATATTTTTGGCAAACAGTGCAAAATGAATATGACAGGCTGCCTTAGACCAGCTCCTCAACCAAACGCATTTTTGTTTGAGCCAAATGCCTCTGAACTTTTTTATAAATTAGCTATAAGTCAACATTTATCACCAACTACTTATTTTATAAGTCCACACTTATCAATAACTACTTATTTTTATGTTAGCAATAAAAATTAAAAAATAATGATAACTTATTAAATTACTAATATTATACTTTAATATGCTTACTTACCTTCTAAATTTTATAAGTCCAAATCTATCAACTATTACAAGCAGATGTAATTATAATTTATTTTATATTATCAATAAAAATAATAAAATAATGATAGTTTATTAAGTTACTATAATTATATTATTCAATGTTCGTAATATATTTGTGTTTTATCTCTTATTTATATTTATAAATATTTTTATTTTACTTTTCACATGAAAATAATATAAACAATATATAAACTATACACAAACAAATTTACACATTAATATAGGCTGTGCATTCTAGGATAGAATTAATCAAATGATTATTAAAGCATTTGTAATATATATTTAAGATAGTCCTTTGAATAAAAGAATTATGAATGTATTAGAAAAATATTTCTAGGATATTCATAAAAAAGTTTGAATTAATTTGTAAATCTTTTAAGGAAATATTGATGATAAATTCAAAAACTATAACCTGTTTAAAATATTATTCAAATCTAAAATAAAGAAAAATGTGAAAAAATATGTATTCAATATTTTTTATTAATACATGTTATTAGTTTACAATAAATTTTTTTAATCGAATATGAAATATTAGGGGTAAAATTGTTAAAACCGTTCTTTCTCTTACCATTGGTTCTTTTGGGTTTCATCTCTAGTCTACCCCAACTTATTTGGGACTAAAATACTATGTTGTTTTTGTTGTTAAATATGTAGGTAGTATTGAAAAATTTTAAGGTTAATGTGACAATGAATATTTTGAGAATATTCTTTTCCGTGTGAGTGAGTTTTTCATGAATTACTGTTTGTTTGATGTGACCGTTGCTGCAAATTGGGTTTGAGAAACGGTTTTTCTGTCGGAGATGGTCTTGAAGACTTTGCCTTTATTCCTTAGATTTTGTTTGTTTCCTAAAATTTTTTGTCAAATTGTCAAACACAGGTTTTAATGTTTTCTTCTTCCATTTTTCTTGTTAGGATATTGAGATAAACGGCCGTAAGGTGAAGGTCCACCAAGGCAATGGAGTGTTCAAGCAAACCGAGTGGAAGAACCTAAGAGTAGGTGACATCGTAAAAGTCGAGAAGGACGAATTCTTCCCGGCCGATCTCCTCCTCCTATCTTCCAGTTACGAGGACGCAGTTTGCTACGTAGAGACAATGAACCTCGATGGCGAAACAAACTTGAAGCTCAAGCAAGCCCTCGAGGCAACCTCGTCCCTCAACGACGAGCACGATCTCTCCCATTTCCACGCGCTCGTCAAATGTGAGGACCCAAACGCCAATCTCTACTCTTTTGTCGGGACAATGGAGCTCGAAGGCCAACAACACCCTCTCTCTCCTCAACAACTTCTATTAAGGGACTCCAAATTACGCAACACGGACTACATTTACGGTGCCGTAATCTTCACCGGCCACGACACCAAAGTCATCCAGAACTCCACGTCCCCGCCTTCCAAAAGGAGCCGCATTGAGAAGAAAATGGATAGAATAATATATTTTCTATTCGGCGTGCTTTTCTTGGTTGCGTTCATCGGTTCCGTTTATTTCGGTGTCGTAACCGAGGAAGACGAGAGATGGTATTTGCGGGCAGATGATGCCGACGTTTTTTTCGATCCAAACCGAGCCCCATTAGCCGCCACACTCCATTTCTTGACGGCTTTACTCCTCTACGGCTACCTTATCCCGATTTCCCTATACGTGTCGATCGAGATCGTGAAGGTCCTCCAAAGCATGTTTATTAACCGGGACTTGAACATGTATTACGAGGAGACTGACAAGCCAGCTCACGCGCGCACGTCGAATTTGAACGAGGAACTTGGCCAAGTGGACACGATTCTCTCTGACAAGACGGGCACTTTGACTTGCAACTCGATGGAGTTCATCAAGTGCTCGATTGCCGGGACTGCGTACGGGCACGGGATTACCGAAGTCGAGAGGTCGTTGGCTAAGAAGAACGGCTCGCCATTGATCCTCAAGGGGAAGGGTGGAGATGAGAATAATACGATTGACGATGATTTGAAAAAGGCGGGTGTGAAAGGTTACAACTTCGATGACGAGAGAATTGTGGATGGTAATTGGGTGTGGGAGGCACATGCGGACGTGATTCAGGGGTTTTTTCGTCTTTTGGCGGTGTGCCACACGGCGATACCGGATGTGGACGAGAGCACAGGGAAGGTTAGTTACGAGGCTGAGTCGCCGGATGAGGCGGCTTTCGTGATTGCTGCTCGGGAGCTCGGTTTTGAGTTCTTTAGGAGGACTCAGACGAGTGTGTCCGTGAATGAGTTGGACCCTGTCTCGGGAAACAGAGTCGAAAGGTTAGTTAGTAACTTCTTGAAAATTTTATTTTTTTGTTATTTTTTTTCTCTTTATTGTTTTTATGTAGTTTGGTTTACAAAATGCAAAATGTTGGATTTTTTCTTATTGCACTTGTGCTTAACTTTGGGAACTAAGGGATTGTAAAGATAAAATATATAGTATTCGGATACCCTTCAACATTGGTCACAGAATGACCGATGAAAAGACAAAACTTATGTAGAATTGAGTGCAGTGACATGTTAGTATTTTACACCTAAATGGCATATATATATATATATATATATATATATATATATAGGGGTATATATATATTTTTTAATTTCTAGTTTTTGATTATGCAATATCTTTGCATTCTAAAATAAATTATGTTCATGCAGATCATACAAGCTGTTAAATGTCCTAGAATTCAACAGTTCGAGAAAAAGAATGTCAGTTATAGTAAGAGATGAGGAAGGGAGGCTACTGTTGCTCTGCAAAGGCGCCGACAGGTTGATACTTTTCTTTTCACTATATTTAGTTTTCAGCTTTCATTTAATTTTTAGAAAAATTATTTAAACAATATTTTCATTTTCCTGTCATTTTTTCCATTTTTAACTATTTTTTGCATTTGTTTCAGTGTCATGTTTGAGAGACTAGCCAAAAACGGAAGACAATTTGAACAGGAAACCAGAGAACATGTAAACGAGTATGCTGATGCAGGCTTGAGGACCCTAATACTCGCTTATCGGGAACTTAGAGAAGATGAATATGAAGTGTTTGATAAAAAGTTTTTGGAGGCCAAAAATTCAGTTAGTGCCGATCGTGAGGCATTTATTGATGAAGTGACTGAAGAAATAGAAAAAGATTTGATTCTGTTAGGTGCTACAGCTGTTGAAGACAAGCTCCAACAAGGGGTTAGTTATAAAATGCAAACAAATTACTTATCATAATAGTCCTCGGGGGAATGCTGAAATTTTAATTTCATTTTTTTAATCTATTTATTTATTTGTTGTGTTTGCTAGGTTCCTGAGTGCATTGACAAACTTGCTCAAGCTGGGATAAAAATATGGGTTTTGACAGGGGATAAAATGGAAACTGCTATAAACATTGGGTATATATCTCATCATAACCTATGACTAACTAATTAATTCAAGACGAATGAAATGTTCCACTGATCTTCTAACTGTATGGGTGAAATTCTGCAGCTATGCTTGTAGCTTGCTCAGACAAGGAATGAAACAAATTACTATCTCATTAGATAATCAAGAGATCAACGCACTTGAGAAAGATGGAGACAAGAATGCTATTGCAAAGGTAAAATTTATTGAGAAATTCGGTTTCTTTAATACCCACAGTAGAAGTACTAGATCAAAATTACGAGTCCCAACAACTTTCAGCATTTGTGGAATCAATAGGGTTACCAAACTTTTCACCTTCAATTAAGATTGTTTATACATAAAGCTTAAATACGATGTATTAGAACTGTATTTCAATCAGCAATTTGGTTTAATTGTATGTTTTGTTTCTTTTCTATAGGCTTCAAAGCAAAGTGTTATAAAGCAAATAACCGAAGGCAAGACTCAGGTTGCCAGATCAAGCACAGAGGCTTTTGCCGTGATCATTGATGGAAAATCCCTTGCATATGCATTAGAGGACGATGTCAAAAACTTGTTTCTCGAACTAGCAATTGGATGTGCATCTGTCATATGCTGCCGGTCATCACCAAAACAGAAGGCATTGGTGGGTGTTTATTTTTTCCTTTTTTTTTTCCCTGTATCAGTTTGTGCCATATTGAATCATCTCTAATCTATTCAACTGTCTTGTTATTACATAGGTGACGAGACTTGTCAAAGAAGGAACTAAGAAGACAACTCTAGCCATTGGGGACGGAGCTAATGATGTGGGAATGCTTCAAGAAGCAGATATTGGGATCGGAATCAGTGGCGTTGAGGGGATGCAAGTACGAAATCTAATTTCTTCATAATTTCTACGTAAAATTTTCCAGAATTCTACGACGAAAAGAGCAAGAACTTATCTACTTAACACCATTTACTTCATTTTAAAATTTATCCAGGCTGTCATGTCGAGTGACATTGCAATTGCTCAGTTCAGATTCTTGGAGCGCTTGCTTCTGGTGCACGGTCACTGGTGCTACAGAAGGATATCCACGATGGTAAGTTCATGATACTCAGTGAAAAGAAATTAGAAAATATATTAGAATAGTAACTTCACACAGGCCTTCATCCTAATTTTCCTTTGTCCGTTCTTTTTTTGTGCAGATTTGCTACTTTTTCTACAAGAACCTCACTTTCGGTTTCACCATATTCCTGTACGAAGCTTTCACATCGTTTTCCGGACAACCAGCATACAATGACTGGTTTTTGTCCCTATACAACGTCTTCTTCTCATCATTGCCCGCGGTTGCTCTAGGGGTCTTTGACCAAGACGTGTCCCCTAGATTTTCCCTAAAGGTATGGTAAAACGTTATGCCTTTCCACAATATTCCATTTCATTTCGAGAAATCTTTCATTCTGTCTCAAAACAGAGTAAATTGCATTTTAAGTCCTGTATGTTTCATTACGCTAACCTTTTCGTCCTCTTCAAATTGCTCTTTTCAATTTCGTCCCTGATGTTTGCAAAAACATTACAAAAACGTCCTCGAGCATACATAAGGGACGAAACTGCAACATTTTTTACGAAACATAAGGGACCTTTTTGTTGCGAAAAGGACCTTTTTATAACCTTTCTGCAAACATAAGGGACGACAATGAAAAAAGCCATTCGAAGAGCAATTCGAAAAGAACAAAAAAGTTAGGATAGTGAAACATACAGGACTAAAACTGCATTTCACTCCTCGAAATAAGCAGTAATACAAGTAAGTCTGTATTATTCCTTCCACAGTTCCCTCTGCTCTACCAAGAAGGCGTTCAGAACGTGCTCTTCAGCTGGCGCCGCATAATCGGGTGGATGCTCAACGGCGTGGCCAGCGCTTTCATCATCTTCTTCCTCACCACACGAGCCCTCGATCCCCAGGCCTTCAACAGCCAGGGCAAGATCGCTGACTACCAGATCGTGGGCCCCGCAATTTACACGTGCGTCGTCTGGGTTGTCAACTGCCAGATGGCGCTGGCAGTCAGCTACTTCACCCTGATCCAGCACGTTTTCATCTGGGGCAGCATTGCTCTGTGGTACGTGTTCCTGTTGGCCTACGGGGCCATGAGCCCCAGCTTCTCGACCACTGCTTACCAGGTCTTCGTCGAGAGCCTTGCCCCAGCCCCGTCTTTTTACGTTGTTACCCTTTGTGTGGTAGTTTCAGCTCTGGTGCCTTACTATGTGTACAATGCGGTGCAAATGAGGTTTTTCCCGATGTACCATGGGATGATACAGTGGATAAGGCACGAGGGGTGGTGTGAGGATCCGGTTTACTGTAGCATGGTCAGGCAGAGGTCGATAAGGCCCACGACTGTTGGGTTTACGGCTCGTTCGCTGGCGAGGACGAACCCTCTGGAAGATGGGAGCCAGAGGTACATGGATGGTGCCTTGAGATCTGTATAGAAGTTAGATACATTTTTGGAATTAGCTTATGTAGATCTAGTACATAATCTCTTCTTTTGAGTTTTACATGTAAACTTTCGAGCATATTTTTGTATAATGTGCTATCATTTTTTTTTTTAAATTCTGCTATTGAATAATATTTAAAGGAAAAAAAGAAAAAGAATAAAAGAGGTGACTTTGTTGGGTATCAGATTTCCTGGTGCAATTTCTTCACAGATATGTCCAAAAGCCAAATCCCAGATTTCATTTAAACTAATCGTTCTAAGATTGGATTTTTCTCCGAAAACAATCACGATGCCACCAAAATCTACATTCTTAACTATAAAAGCAATCCGTTTCCTGAATACAGGGAAAGCTGAAATTATCTTTCAATATCATATAAGTGTACCTTTTTCGAATGTAACTACTATGTGTCCAGTGCACGGATAAGATATATTCATTAATATTTATAAATTACAAATTCTTATTAAATAATGTTTATAAATTAAAAATATGAAATTAATATTTAATACAATTTACCTATATTAATTTATTGAAAATGTTATAAAAAGTTTATATTGTGCAAATTACATAAAAATGTCTATTTAACATTAGTATACAACCCGTGCGGTGCACATGACTGGTAATATATTACATTATATTCATTTCAAAATAAGTATCATTTCAAAATTTTATTCAAAAAATCGATTTGACTATATTGGATTCCATAAAATAGTTATTTTGGTAAAATGTTATCATATATTTAACAACCTATGTGAATAAAAACAATATATATAAAATTTATATTGTTTCATTATATAAAATAATTTATTATTGTATAAACTATTCAAATAAAAAAATTAAGTAGTTGAGTAATTTATAAACTATAAATAATTGACGATTTCGTTTACGTCCAAGTTCATATTGACCCGTAAGTTATGAATAATTATTTTTTACTTTTAAATTTAAATAAAAATCTTTTTAATTTTTTCAACATATTATATACCAAATTTAAACCATGTAACTAATAAAGGTAGCTGCAACCTGCAAGTTTTGTCAATATATTATATTCCAAATTCAAACCATGCAATTAATAAAGGTAATAGCCGCGATATTTGAAATTTAGGCGGGATTTTTCAAATTTGATAAAAGATATTACTCAATATAGTAAATACTTTAGGTGGGAAACCAAAGTTTTTTTTGCTGATTTTTATTTGCTATTTCAAATAAATATCATTGCCTCATATTAATAGATAGATTATCAAATTGTATTATGTTTGTGCGAATGTAGGATTTGATATCATTGAATTGTTTAGTTTAACTTGTTACGTTTTAAACGGGATAATATTGGATTTTCGTCTACCATATATTAGATGAAGAATCCACATATATAGAATATTAGACATTTAATATTCCGGCTTAATTTGTATCTTATGCTATCTTCGATTATTAAAATTTGAAATTCGAAAATGAGATGAAAATGGCCAAATATTTGATGAAAAAAGTTATTAGTAACATTCAATATTCGTGCAATTGTAGAATTCAATATCGTTAATTGATTTAATTCTATTTGGACATGAGAAACGGCATAGTATGAAATTATTATATAGCAAAAATTATATTGTATGAATAATAATTCACATATATGGAATTCTTATCATATATGTATGGTTTTTAATTAGATAAATACAAAAATGAATCAGTGTGATTGGATCATAGTATTTTGAATTTTTGGATTTCAAGCTCAAATAAAAGCAGGATTATTCCAAAAAAAAAAAAAAATTAAAAAAAAATTCCAAATTCAGTAATTCTGAATTATTTAGGTAGAATTTTGATAACTATTTTTGGTTAATTATATACCATATTATATATTAATAGATATATAAATTAATAGATATGGATGTAGTATAACATTCAATTGACTACTGTGTACACGTAATAATTAAGGACTAAACAAAATACAATCAACATCAACACAAAGTAGACCAATTTTTATGAAGAAATCCTCAAACCAAAGAAAAAACAAAGGCTTTGTCTCTTTCTCGTATGAACTCAAATTATTGTCATTAATCTTATATGTACAGAACATTGAGAAAAGTAAAAAAGATCATGCATTACATAATTAAAAGAATCTCTTCATCTATTTCTCAGCTAGTTTTACCAAACATAGCTTAATAACCAGAACTATCACATCACAAAAGATGATTTGGCCAACTAATATAACAAAAAACAAATCAATAAGAAAAAAAAACACACAAAAACACACAATTCAATCAACTAAGAGAAAAATTAAATGGAAAATTTCAAGGGAAAGTAAGTAAAAAAACCGGACCTCGAAATACAACGGATGACTCGTCCTCTCCAGTTCTTTGAGAATAGAAAGCCAATCAGCTCTTCTTGGCTTTGTGCTCTTCACCCAAGCAGCCAACATATTATCAACATTCTCATTATCACTCGAAAAACAAATTATTTTTCTCATCAAAGCCTTGCATCTATTTGCCATCTTGGAAGGAAGTTGGGATATAGCCAGCATTTGTTCCTCGGTCAAATTGGGAACCTTTTTATCAAATTTTACTGTCGGGATCTCGATCTCCTTTACCGCATTTCCACTCACCCCACACTCGTTTATTCTTCCGAAAACCAGTAACTGGTAAGAATTGGGTCTTCGACATTTATAGTTCTGAAAGGCAAAACTACTACATACCGAATTGTATCCGGCAAACGGAATTTTACGCTTGAGAGTGCAATTAGAGGTGGACTGAGAGAATAAACTGAGGGTGGAATAACCCATAACTGGAAGTAAATCTAAACTGAAAACTATTAAAAAAATAATTCATTAATATGGGGCCCTTAAACCCTAACTCTCAAGCAATAGGTTAAAGGTTATGAAATAAGAAAATGCAGAAAAATACAAGCAACAACAATGGCAGGAAAAAAGTTAAATCAATGAGATACAATTTGCATAGTAGGGCTGAGGCAACATTCAGAAAATTGGGCCAAACTTGCCATGGGTAATACTTTTTATCCCAAACGATGAATGATTATTGAAATTTAAAAGTAGATATCGAAGTATTCAATCAAACGCATCAAGTTTCATACAAATTACACAATACTTACAGCAAATAAAAAAAAAACTCTTCAAAATATTAACAAAGGAAATCAACCTGAGGCAACATTCAGAAAATTGGCCCAAACCTTGCGATGGATAATACTTTTTATCACAGACTATGCATAAATAGAATGATTATTGAAACTTAAAAGCAGAAATTGAAGTATTCAATCAAACGCATCTCGTTTCATACAAATTACTCGAAACTTCCAACAAATAAAAATAAAAATAAAAAATCACCAAGCTCTTCAAAATATCAGCAAAGCAAATCAACCCACCTCTTCGGAGCATCGACTGTGACACCAAGTTCGTCTTGCTGGAGCCCCACCGAGAAAAAGGACTTTATGGTGTCCGCTATGGCGTCGAATTCCAGAGACAGCGGCAGAATCTCTAGATTCAAAATTTGGAACGTCATGTTTCATAAAAAGGTTTTGTGACGGTTTGACAGAAAAATCCCCAGGCGGTTGCGGTGTTTTCTGACGGCGGACGATGAGGGGGACTCCGCTCGCTTCTCCGACTGTTGGAGATGTTTTGAGAGAAGAAAAGGTGAGAAGAAAAAAAATAAGAAGAGAGGAATTAATTCAAAAGAGAGATTACCTTCCCTTTTTTTATGCGGATCTTTTCTTTCAAAATTTGGATTAACAAAATCAGATTGTAGAAATAGATAAGTTCAAATAGGTTAAAATCAATAAATAAAATCTCCAAAAAATCGAATTGCATGGGCGGGAGCTTATTCATTTTTTCGCCAAAAATTATGTTAAACTTTAGGCAGGAATTGAAATCTTTTTTTTGAAGAGGATCCGCGCACTCGAGCTTATTCATTCAAACAACTATCATTCCCTCTTTATATATTAATAGNATTTCATAATAAGCATAAACCTCAACAATAGCATTTGCATAAACCTCCACATTCACAAGCCATCATCAGCCTATGACTTCAACTCGTCAAATCTCTGATCCAACGCATTTCAGTTAAGATACTTGAAACCTTATTATTCTTGTTAAGAAGCAGGTCGAGCCACAATTTGGCAGCCCAAGCGGAGGGTGCGCTGTAGGACGGTGAGCCGCAGAGGCAGAGGATCCGCGCACTCGAGCGTGAAGGAAAGGAGGTGCAAGTAGGCAAGGCGTGGCCGGGTGAGGGGCCGAATTGGGATGAAAGATTGTAGGATTTTGTCGACCATGTTGGGCTTGCGGGCTTCGGGGAGTGCGGAGAGAAATGAAAACGGATTCGGGCTTTGATGGGATGTAGGCTTTGTGGCGTCGAGGATTTCGGGTAATTTTTGGTATGTCTTGGACTCAACCGCGGCCCGTATGGGTTCTTAGAGGGGGTTCGGTGAAAATGAAGAGCAATAGGACAAAAACCGAAGAAAATATGTAAAAGCACGACTCGTTATAGGGCCGCGAACAGTGGCGAACACTGAAATTTTTATCAGGGTAATATAAAATAAAAAAGTATTCGAAATTTTTTATGTCATGCTTATTACATATGAATTTACCTTCTGCAAGAAATTTTCCCATTCACATTCTTCTTCTCTCATTTTTTGGAGTTGTTTAGGCCATGCTTCTTTATCAAATTTCTAGAAAAAAACTAGAAAAAAATCTATCTTAATTAAAAATTTAATTCAACTTTGTTAGAATATCACTTGTGAGTTGTCTCACATCGTTCATACATGGAAAATAGACTCACCTTATAAGTCTGATGAGCTACTTCTCTTTCCACCAATTGGTTTTGGGATTAAACTCATTTGGGCTTCATATGGGCTTTCCCGTTCATGTTGCGCTTCATGTTTAGTGGGCCCGCACCCGTTTTTCCCCACTTTCTGTCAAACTTTAGCTCAACCTCATTATCCTCAATATTATCAATATAATTAAATAATATTATTAAATCATTCTTACACATTACATCAAATTCAATTCACTATTTATCCAGTCACATAATTTTAACAACCTATCATTTCCAATTATATATCTTCTACTTTTACATCAAATCAATTTTAATCATTTCATGTTAAATATTGTTTTAATACATTCTTAAATTCCTACTAAAAACTATCATATTTACTTTTTCAAATAAACTCTAGTTAACGAAAAAAAAAAAAAACAAGTTTTTTTCTATTTTTTTATAAACAAGCACGACCTTACTTGCCCTGATCAAATTTAGAGCATTGGCAATATCTTGATCATTCCTTTATAATTCTAGTAACAACTCATTCCTTATATTTAAAATTTGCCGCATTAGAAGAAGACAAAAGATGAAATTAAAGGATTGTATGTGCACAAGCAACAAATTATATTGTCCTCTTAGATTAGCAATAGCCCCATCCTCGAATCTGGTGGCGGTGGTTGCAAAAACGATCGATTCCCACAATTGGCGCCAATTGTTGTGTAAAACATCTTGATTCGGTCTAATCATCAGGTGCCGACCGTCCTTCAATCAGTATGGATACCAGCAAAATAACACTTGGGGTGAGCCTTGATGTAGACATTCTGACGCTCAAGTCTTCGAAGATGATGTATATAATGTATGTAAGTATAGAATGCTTAGAGTATATAGTGATCTGATTATCATACCTCACGCTCTTTATAGAGAGATGTTACCTTGTTGCCTAAGATCTACCAGATATTACTATCCGAGTGCAAGAACTGCATGATCTCATTGTCTGTTTGCCCGAACTGCCCAATTATATTACCTACATGTCCTTATCCTAATTATATTCGTACTTATCTATTTATATAGTGTGTTTACAGTCTACCTCATTAGGTAATGACTCTAGGTATTGCCGAGCTATCCGCTCGACTCCTTCTATACTTCAAGAGTTTTGAATATCTTTACTAAGCAAATATGTCTTATAGTTATCGGTCTACCATCGACCTCTTCACTTCCTGGCTGAATTTCCATCAGACTATCTTAAAAGTCCTAGCTCGACTAGCTGCTATACTGGTTGCCTTGAAGGCCATCATCAACATAGTGCTCTCTGGACCTTGAGTCTTCATGTCCAACCACTGGCTGAACGGTTGGTCTACTTAAACCGAGTTGCTCTCAGGTCGCACATGACCTAGAGGTTGATATATTATACCATATTATATATAATAACATTTGTGCAAGTAAGGTTTTTTTTTTTTTCTTTTTTTATGAAAAGAACAACAATATTTACAAAGCTAGTATTTTTTTTTTCCCCGATGCCTTACAATATGGGACCTGTGATATCAGTCGAGCACTACACTATGGTCCAAGTCATGTCAGTACATAGTAATTAACCCTGTTTGGAACATAAGAAGTTTGATAATGTATGTTGTAATTCCATGTTTAACCTTTGATCTCCCTTGTAATCGAGGTTTTGTTATTAAGAGGGGATAACCACAAAACTACTAATCCTAAGTAGTCATGCATTAACTCAAATTTGACTGGTAAAACCTGGGCAACATTTTTGACACATTTGCTAGAGACGGAACTTTCCTGTGCATGCTCTTGGCGACCTATTTAGACCGCTGTCACAAATGAAACACCCAACCTCGCAAAAAGAGGCCAGTGTACTCCAACATATTATATTCTACATACTTCAACATTCTTGTCTAGTGTAATTAATACTTTAATTATCCGGCGTAATTTTAAATATATTTATAGGTATTATTTTCCAACCGTCTAAATTTGCACCATAGTTTAATTTATTTAAAAAAACTTAAATGTAAAAAATGGATGTAATAATATCTTTTTTTATATATATAGAATTTATAACTGAAAACACTTAATTACAAGCAGGTCTCTAGCTGACCGAAATAGCTAAAAGCCGAATTGAGCTGGAGGCATACATGTCGGAATGACTGTAGCACAGAACTACAAAACTAAACGCACTCACAAAAATTATAAATTAGGAAACNTCCCTACACTTAGAAGCCACTCCGAAAAGGCAACCATGACACCGAGCCCGGAGAGCCACCACCGCCACAGAAAGAGACTGGGTCCAAGTCACTGATCCTGAAACTACAGAAACAACGCCTAGCTGGACTTGAAATCCTTAGACCATCCCCCTTTTCAAGAAGAAGACACCCGACTTGAAACCGAAGATTATCCCCAACCACCAAACCCCACACCGACTGGTAGCCAAAGCCGACAAGCCACCGGGTCCACCACCCACACCTACCCACAGGAGAGACCCCCCCCCACCACCAGGATCGACGGGAAGACAAAGGAAGAGCAAGCCAAAATAAGCCCCGAAATCCTCCCTGTTCACCAACCAACAACCACCAAAGCCGACGAGCCACCGGACCACGACCCACACCTGTCGGTGACCACCTACGACCCAAGGACAAGGCAAAAAGAAGAACATGGGGGGTTGAAGAGGCTAACATCGGTTCTAGCCACAGCAAGGCAGACAACATGAGAGCCTGCCGCTCAGCCACGCAACCTTCAACACCAGAACCACCCTCGAGAATCAAACAACCGACCATCTTCTAAGCGGCGAGATGGTACCCGACAGAGAGGGCCACGATGCGACGAGAGACCAAGAGCACGACCTAGTGGCAGAATTTCGAGGCGGTGCAGAGTGCTCTGCTGGGAGGAGGCTAACGGTAACACTCGCCTAGGTTTAACTGTTAAAATCGTCTTTTTGAGTACAATTGATGCAGTAGTTGTTGGACAATCAGTTATAAAACTTGTATTTGACCCGATTTTGACTAATTTTATCATGATTAAATATTTAATTCTGATTGAATTAATTTGTGTGGAAAAGTTCTATGTTCCGAGTAGATACTTGTCGTATATTAAAACTGATTTTCGATGAGTGAGAAATAAATGATTCAAGTTAGTCATAAATAGAAACGTAAAACAATGGTTGTGTGATTCGAAAGGTCAAGAGTCCTTTTCCACATGGGACTCTTAAATATAATTAATTCTCTTAATTATAATAAAAAGAGTTGGAGATGACACAACAACAGCAAAGCTATGCACGAAGTATTGGTGTTTGTTGGCTTCGGCCACAAGCGCACGTGCGCCAGCCTCCCAGCCTGCTCGGGTCAGCTCGGGCATGGTCACGGGCCTGTGACTTGGACTTCGGTATTGGTCCTTGGCTATTATACTGTGAGCAAGACTTGGGTGGCTTTTGACAGTCTAGGCTAGTTGGGTTGGTCTAAGGCTTGGGTCATGGTCATTGACAATTGGACTGTGGGTGGCCTTGGACGGTCCGGGCCAGTTTTGGGTTCTATAATCTTTTTACTGCAAAATTAATTTGCAACGTGAAGCCCAAGGCTGTTACGAGTTGAATTCCACTTGGTCTTGAAGTCCTATAAATAGGACCGTGTAGAAGCTGCAGATGATACACAAGACATATATCTGCTTCTCACTCTATACTGGCATTCTGCAATATTATTTGAAATTCTGAAGCACAAGACATACATTTACATCTCCTTCTGTTCGTGTTCGTCGGAGCTCTGAAGTCTCGTGGACTACAAATTCTAAGTCAATAGTACAAGACGCACAGACCCGTTAGCACTATACGGTGCGTGTTTGTCTTGCGGAAAGACATTACTCGCTTCGGCTTTAATAGCTACTAGTATGACACCCGTGCACTACACGGATGTATGAAAAAATAATTTGTACAAAAAAGGTAAAATAATTTAGTTATTGTAAGTATATACAAAATAAATGAATGGAAGTTTCATAAAACAAAAGATACTATACATTGGTATTTTATTTCAAGTTCTAAAATGTTTATTTGTACACAACATTGTTCGTTCTACATTTTTTTCATCCTTGTCGCAGCATAAATTTGTAATGAATTGTGACATCCATAAATCAAGAGGTTAATATTAATAAGATAAATGATGTGTTTAGTTAATATCGGGAGCCAGGATGCATGCCAGTTTCATACATTAGTTATATTATCAATATAATTATAATATATAATTTTTGTTCATCAATAAGTAAACAAAGACATGAGCTAAAAAATGACTAAAATTTATCAACTTGGAAAAATAAAAAAATATGATGAATGAGCTAAAAATTATCAACATGAAAAGAAAAAAAAAATGATGAATGGGCTAAAATTTATCAGCTTGAAAAAATAAGATAAGGGAGATAATTAAGATAAGGGCTAAAATTGTTGAGAATTAAGATAAATGACGTGTTTAGTTAAGATTTTATCAATTATATTATCAATATAAGTATAATATTTAATTTTAGTTCATCATTATTCATTACGTAAACAAAGACACATACTAAAAAATTAGCTAGAATTTATCAATTGAAAAAAAAAAATGATGAATGGGATAAATCCTTAGTAAAATGAAATAAGGAAAAAAAATTGTGTGATCTTTAAATTCAAGACAAATTTGGTAATGAAAGAAGAATTGATAGAAGGCAATAATGTATGGTGAAAAAATTATGACACTTTTCAATCCAATTTTGTTTCCAAATTTTTTATCCAAATCTAAACACAAAGCATGATATTTTGATATGTAGAATTTCAAATCGTGCGAGCCAACCACTTAGACTCGGTACATTTGGAATGAATATATTGGAGGATTTGCTCTTAAGTTCTAATTTGTTTTCCGTTTTACTTCTTATTATAATAACTGAACACTTCCGTTCATAAGTTTTCGTGTAATATATATATGGATACTAAGTTTGTCGCGGTGTACGTAAATAACTTCAATTCAATGTCATATTATCATATAAAAGTTGCGAAGTCAACACAATCATACACAGAAACAGTTTCAACGAAAAAACGTAGAAACAAGAAATATTAATATCATTTTCTGAAGGGATTAACAATCTTGATTCTTGAATGCGCTAAGCAGTACTATTCGTATTTTTGGAACAGAAATATTCTATTAATTTGCTCTTGACTGAAGAAAAAACTGTAGAAAGTAAAACCCCAGCCCACCAAACCTATCTACGTGCCTATATATACATTCTCCTGTCCAATTGCAAAATAATAATATAAATTCAACTAGTTAAAATCCCAGAATGCTTAATCAAATCATTCCAAGATCAGCCTTGTTATCCCACTTGATCCTCATCATCACGCAATTAAATTGGGCTTGGGATTTCATTCTCTTCCAATCTTTCTTTCAGCCTCGTGGCCCCGAATTTTTAAAAGAATATGCGGACATGACCACGTACGAGAAGGGTGGAGATCCCGAGGAGTCAGAAGAGTGTGCTGTTTGCTTGTGCAGAATTGAACAAGGGGACGATGTTCGGGAATTGAGGTGTCAACATTTTTTTCACGCTGTGTGCTTGGACAGGTGGCTCGGTTACGGGCATGCCACCTGTCCCTTGTGCCGGAATAATCTGTGGCAGCCACGTCTTGCGGCCGATCTCCACCATGAGCTTATAGTGATCGACATTTGCGCTGCAAGCTCCAGGGATGACCGCCATGTGTGGTGGCTACGTTGATTTTTTTTTTTTTTTTTTTNTTTTTTTTTTTTTTTTTTTTGTTTAATTGATTATATGTACATTTAATTTATGATGTCAAGATTCATCTACTTAGATGTTTGGAGATAATCATTAATTAGCACTTAATTTATTGTGTGTTTAGATTTGGGTTTCATGTAGCTCTTACTGAATGAAAGGATAAACATAATGTTTTGTTGTTGGACTTGGACATTGCCAAACTTGGACACAAATATGTCCGCTCAAAGCGGATTGTTTTTGTTAACTAAAGTTAATTTTGAGAAAAATGGTATAATTAGTTGTCAATGAAATTTTGATTTTATATTAGAGCAATCATGGCCAAAATGGGATTTCATTCTTTATTTATCAAATGGATTCTTGCATGTATTTCTTCATCATCTTTTTCTTTCAATATTAATAGCAAATGACTCCAACTAGAGGAATTAGACAGGGTGACTCCCTATCACCCTATCTTTTCTTGCTAGTCTCTGAGACTTTCTCTGCTCTTATATCCCACAAAGTCAGTACTAGAGTTTTTAGAGGAATTGAAGTCTCTCAAAATGGTCCCTTGATATCACATTTATTATTTGTTGATGATGCTTTAGTCTTCTGCAAAGCTGATGAATTTCATGTGGCTTCAATTTTGGATGTCTTGAATAAATATCAAGCATTTACCTCTGTTGAATAGATATCAAGCAATTTTGGAGGGTTAGTCTGAGGAAGTCTTCAATGTTTTTAAGCAAAAACTATTATGAGTTAGCAAAGTCCCAACTTTGCTTTATGCTCAGAGGATTTGTGGTTAAAAGGTCCTCAAAATATTTGGTTTTGCCTCTGAGATTTGTGGATCTAAGAAGGAGACTTTCCATTTTGTTACTAAAGCTGTGAGAAACAAAATAGGTAGTTGGAAGAATAAATTTATGTCTATTGCTGGTAGGGAGGTGTTGGTTAAAGCAGTGTTCAGTGCTCTACATGTTTTTGTGACGTCTTGCTTCTTGTTGCCTGTTGAGGTGTGTAAGGATGTGAGCAGGTTGTTTGCAATGTTCTGGTGGAGCAAGGGTGAAATACAGAGTTCTGGGATGCACTGGAAGTCTTTGGATAAACTCTCTTTGCCAAGACTGAGGGAGGGCTAGGTTTTAAGGATATTGTGGTGTTTAACAAAGCTCTCATTCTTAAAAAGGTGTGGAGAATCTTTTCCCAACAATAACTTCTGGTTAGCCAAGTTCTCAAGCAGAAGTACTTCCATTCTAATTCTCTATTTGAGTACAGGAAGACACAAGGAGCATCTTGGTTGTTGAACTCCTGGTCTACTCTGATACTCATCCTGCAAAATCATGTGAGCATTACTATAAAAAATGGGACTAACACTAGGCTAAATGACTATCACTGGGTCCCTAGGCTGAGAGGTGGAAAACCTGAACTATATCTCGAATTGATGTTGGTATGCTCAAGGTGAAGGATTTGATGTGTGGTAGGGGGAGGATTTGGGATGCTGGCCTAATTCGAGCTCTGTTTAAAATGGAAGATGTTGGAGAGATCTTAAAGATAGAGGGCCTGAATCCTAGGACTGAGGATGTGTGGAGTTGCTCTTTTTCCAAAAAGGGGAGGTTCTCTGTAAAGACAATGTACTTTATGTTGTTTAAATCAAAGATTGTATTTTGATTGAAGCTGAGAATAGCAGGACTGGTTTAGGGAACATTAGAGCAAGAACAAGGTGTTGGAAAATGCAGGTTTTGAGCAAAGTTAAACATTCATATGAATGTGTTTTAATAATATTATACCTGTCCAAGGAAATCTGAGGAAAAGAGGATTCGCAGTGGCAATAGAATGTCCAATGTGTGGGGATGCGAGGAGACACAAGAACGTGTGTTATTTCATTGTTCTAGAGCCCAGAAGACTTGAAAGCTTTCACCTGTGCACTGGAACAGGGTACATGAGGAGCAACTCACTATGAAAGAGTGGTGGTGGTGGGTTAGTTCAATGCCACTGGATGAGACTTCTGAAGATCGAATTCAGCTCTCCACGTACATTTTGTGGTGGTTATGGCAAGCTCGTAATCTGTGGATGTTTGAGAAGAAATGGCAACCGGAGACTTGGATCATCAAAGCAACATGCACAGACTGGACAAATTTCAAGGAAAGGAAAGTGGTTTGAGTTGTAATAGTAGGAAGGAGAAGACTAGGTCTTGTGTCAGTGGTCTTTTTTCTTTTTGCTTTGATTTGTATCACTTCATGTTACAGTTTGTTGATCTGAGTAGCCTTAATTAGTTGTGGTTCATTTGTATGGATATTTGTTTGGCTATTTGACTTGGGCTAGGCAGCACGTATGGTGCTTGCTCTCTCAGTGACCCAGGCTCGGGGTTTCCCCATGTACATTATTCTATTTGATTATAAGAGTTCGTCTGTCGTTTGATAAATATATATATATATATATATATATATATATATATTGTATACCAAATACAATATACATTGTCAATATATACTTGGTAATAGACGCAAAATATTATATATACCAAATATATTATACATTGTCAATGTAATATATATTAAATTTAAACAATGCAATCAATAAAAGTAATAGCCGCAATATTTGACCAAAATGATTCTGTACATTAGTTAAATTGATTTTTTTTAATTTGAATTTCAAATAATTGCCTGCCACGTTTCAAAAATGTTTAAAAAATTTACTAATAAAGGTAAAATTGAAATTTTTAATCGAATTTTAGTTACTATTTCAATTAAATACAGTAACAAAAGTAAGTGAAATGAAATCTACACATTTTTTATGTGAGATAGGTTTACATATCAATATAATGAAATTTAATTTAGGGAATTAAAATAAAAAATTTAGAGCATTTACAATGCATTGGGTCTAGTCTTGTCTATGTGGCATGTAAATAAACCAAATCTTGGATGACATAGATAAAATTATGTAAAATTGATAAAATTCATTCCAATGCAAAAAGACTAGGTTTCTATTTGGGTCTAAAATAGACTTAAGGGTAGACATGTTCTCTTTTTTTGGCTGCCACATCAGCAAGACTCAATCTACTTTTGTTTGCATTGGAGAATACATTTTTTTAGACTAAGTCTATTTCTTAGGTGACATACAATTTTTTGTGATTGAACTTAAAGCATTGTGGATGCTCTTATCATTCAAATTAGCTCATCTAAAATAATCTAAGAGCACCCACAATGCTTTGGGTCTATTCAAAAAAATATAAATGCCATGTAAAAAATAGACTCAGCCTAGAAAAATATACTCTCGAATTCAAGTGCAAATAGACTGTGTCGTACTGATGTGGCAGCAAGAAAAAGAGACACAGACTACCCTTAAATTTATTTTAAATTCAAATAAAGACCTAATCTCTTTGCATTAGAGTCAATTTTATTACTTTTAAATATTTTTTTCTACGTTATCCAAGATAAGTTTATGTAAGAGCCGCAAAACTAAACCAAAACACATAAACAAAACTAGTCCAAAGAATTCTAAGATTCTTCTTAGGTGCGCATGAATTTCTCAAATAAATGAAATTGTCTTTTATGACTTTTATGGTTTTAATTTGTTCCGTCTTCCGAGGTCAGTTCCTACTCTATAAGTCTATATCCACGTGAAGTTTGAACTTAAAATTGCACAAATCAAATCTGATAAAACGAATCGGGAGGGCCACTATAACTTATGCTGTTTGTCCCAATTGAACTTCTTGTTATATTATAATATAAAAATAAACATGTGTTCTATTGTACATATATAATTTTGACAGATTTCCTGGAAATTTCTGGAAAATTTTACACATCAATATAGAATTTTTTGATTTTGATTGGAATTTTTAGATTGATTTGGTTAATTTTAATAAAAATGAGTTTGTTAGTTGTTAGTGAGATTTTGAATTTATATGAAAATAAAATTAAATAATTAAAGTTGATTTGATGTAAAAAGTATGAAAGATATGGTGTGAAATGATAGTCAGTTAAGATTATGTGAGTGGATGAATAGTGAATTAAAGTTGATATAATATGTAAGAATGATTGAATTATAGCACTTAATTATATTGATAATGTTGAGAATAGTAAAGTTGAGTTAAAGTTGAATTGAAAAAAGTGATTGGTTAAAAATAATTAAATTTTTGTGGAATATTTTATATCCAAGCATCCTTTAACTTATCAAATAACATAGTTATGCCACCATAATTATTCAAGAAATAACTACAAGAACCACCCTACGTGTGAGAATATTAAAATAATATATATATAGGATCACACTTCGGTGAAAATGGTACTCAATGAGAGAAACAAGAATAAATCATAGTCATTAGATCAGATGAGCTAATGAGTAAAAAAAGCCAAATTTAGTCTGTATTATTTTTATTTAATATTATATATTTGTTAAAAAAAATATATATGTGTAAATAAAATATAATGTGCAATCTACCAATTATTAATGTGCAATTCGTCCAACATTATGGTGCATGGTGTCGGTCTATATGCAGATTGAATGAACGAACTGTTGTTTTAAATCAAATTGAAATTGAACATAAATAATTGGTTACTCGGTTCAGTTAACCGAATTATGCTAACTAATTGAAATAAATTGTTCTTTATACTAAAATTATATTTAATATGTTACTAATATTATATATTATTTTTATATTATTTCTTGGTTGAAAATATAATATATAAAATATCAAAATCAATAAAGTGCAAGCACCCAAACACAAATGTGCATTTAGCTAGTATAACATTCGTGCGCATTCTAATGATCGAGTATTTTTTTATGTGCATTTCAATTTTAGGAAAATTTAATAATGTGTATTTTAATTAACATTACTTTACACTTATTATATAACTCATGTAATTAAAATATATCTAGTAATTTTAATTTTTTATTTAATATTATATGTCGAAAATAACTAATAATATTTTTTAAATAAATTAATTTCAAACGCATTAATGTGCATTTTGTCTAATACTATAGTGCAATCTGACATTCACTAATGTGCAAAATGATAATATTGTGCATTAAAATTGAGTTTTTTTATGTTCATATTCAAACTAAAAAACTTAACTGAAATAATTATTATTATTCGAATGGTTGATTGCATTAACCTAAATTGATAAAATATTTTATTATTTATTATTATAATAATATATTTTAGTTTTTAATATTTTTATTTTTATTTTTTGTTAAAAATGACATAAATGATACATGTATAAAAACATATATAAAGAATACTATTATTTTATATATTTTTCATAAATTGCAGATTTCACCCATGTTTGAATTATAATAAAATTCTGAAATTTACAATTAGATCCCTTCCAAATATCAAATTCTCAAATCATAGTCCTCAATCCCAACACACATTTCACGTGTTCCCGACCAATTCGGCCGTCGTTCTTGTCGTCGCGAATCGCCTGGCTGAGAGGACGTACGGCATCTCGCCGGTGATGTGCTCATCCGACCTTTTTTTTTTTTTTAAATCGGGTGGTTGTCTGGCGCTGGTGAGAACGGAGCTGCGACGGGCAGTTTTGATGGCCGTGGGATTCGATTTGTTGCCTGGCTGAAGCGGACGACCAATGTATTGCTGTGTTGGCGGGGCAATTTTCCGGCCACATTCGGTCTGTGCAATCCGGTGGTGGCGTGGACGCTCCGGCAGGTAGGGATGAAGGCGGCTGTGACGGTGGTGCTCTCGCCGGCGGCGGCAGTGGCGGAGCGACGGCGGCGGGGGGGAGGCGACTGTGGCAGGGCATGTGGCGGTGTAGATCCGTCTGTTTGTGTGTGTAAATGTTGTGTGTGATATGCGTGCTTGCCAATGTGTGTGAGTTAGTGTGTGGTGTGTGTGTGTTTGTGAGAGAGAGAGTTTGGTGTGGTGGGGACCGTGGGGTTGACTTGGGCAGTGGTGTAATTGTGTATAATGTCAAAATTACCCTTATGAATGTATAAAATGAT
Organism: Striga asiatica; assembly: GCA_008636005.1. Classification (NCBI taxonomy): domain Eukaryota; kingdom Viridiplantae; phylum Streptophyta; class Magnoliopsida; order Lamiales; family Orobanchaceae; genus Striga; species Striga asiatica. The sequence goes on along the minus strand of BKCP01004516.1, from coordinate 2,793,779 downwards.
GTATTTTTTTAGTCGTTGGATCATCCGATTCAATGGCTATTATGTATTCTTATTTTTTTCACTGAGCATCATTCTCGCCGGAGCGTTACCCTATACAT
>BKCP01004516.1:2749703-2793470 GCA_008636005.1 Striga asiatica | reverse complement strand
TTATTCATCACTTTTATGATTCATATATATATTCATTTTTAATAATAATCATTTTTATAATTGTCATGTACTCATATCTACCTTATAAATTTTAATGTAATAACTTTACATATGCCTTATATTTTACTTGTATTTATGCATAGGACATCATAATAGAGTTTTAATGCTAATTTGATAACCATTATGTATCATCATATAGCTACTTTAAGATAAATATTTTAAAAGTGCCCTTTACATTAATTAAATATCACAAGGACACTCAAAAGTTGTTTATTTTTAAACTTCAGTAGTATTTTTACTAGGGTAAATATCACTTTTAGCACACAAAGTAAGTCTTAATTTCAAGTATGGCAACTGGTCAGGATCATTAGATCATTAGTATCGTCTGTTTGAAAAATGCATCAAAATGGGTACCCGGCCGTCAACGGGGGACAATTTCACGGAAATTGGTAAAATATTAAAATTTCCATGCATAATTAATGCAATGCACGATGTGGACAGTTTTAAATCTATTTATCTAGTCTTATTATTATATTCATGAATAAAAAAGTTAAATATATGTGAAAAAAATTATATATTATTAAAAACCTCATTTTAGACAATATTTTTTTTTGCTTTGTAGGCGCACCGGTGCTTCCTCACCGCAAATTAATATTTTCAAGTTTTTTCGATTAGTGACACAGGAATCAGTTACATACAACTGACCGTGACTGAACACCGATTTCTTCATGAATAGATCAACATGTGATAAAGACTGACTCTGACTTTTGTTAATTATCATAGCATAAGAAACTATCAGGGAAAACTGCCTCTGTTGAAATTTGATAGGTACTTAATGTTGGAAGGTGTTAGAGTCATCCGAAGTATCAACACCTTCTCTCTTGTATTATATTATGTCAATACCTTACATTCAAATGCCAAGCTCGTCTCCCTGAAATTCACCGACAACGGTGCCGCCAATCTCTCCCTCGAGAACGGGTGTCCTCGAGCACGCCCCACTGGCCAACCATCCACCTTGGCTTGCAATTGACGCAACTGCTCTGCCATCCTCTCCATCTCTCGATCTCCTGGGGCTCCTTGTCCTCCGTAGCTCGATACATCCTCCTCCGTATTCTGCTGTGCTCCTACCACCGTGGTTGGTGCAGTAGTGGCACGTGAAGTTTGGTTCGTGACCTATTATACTGTGTGCACCGCCGCGTTGGCCATCATCTGCTCCATCTCCTCCATTGTCATCGCCATAACCTATTGACCAGGGCGCTGCACCTCCTCTCTCGGTGGTGCCAACACCTGCGCCACTGCTCCTACAGGCTGCAGTTTCGCTATCTGCGGCTGCGACGGTGCATGCACTACTGTCGTTCGCATAGCCCGAGCCTCCTATGCCTTACTCGAGCCTACCTCCGGCACATGGATCGCCGATGAATTCCTGAAACCTTGAAGAGCAGGCGTTGGGGTCACCGGAGTTTGAGAAGGTCCGGAGAAGCCCGATGGGGGGCTAACTCCAAACGGTAGCACCACCGTCAAAGCGTCATCGAACGACGACTGCAAGTTTTTTCTTGGAATCTCGTTCGCCATAGCTAAATAACTCCAAAACCTCCGCACATAACCTTTCGGACGAAGTCGCCACAGATGGCGCCAAAATGGTACGTCAAACACCAACCAGCTAGAAATTGGCTCTCCTTCTTCTTCCTCACCGGTAGAATGTCGAGTACCTATAAAAACTCTCACACCGGAGGAGTTTCCGGTGAAGAGCCTCCAATGCTTAAGTCAATGTAAGCTCTACTCAATTCTCAAGAGTATAATAGAAATGTCATGCTAAAATCGTAAGGCTCACCCCTATATATAGGTGGAGATACCTGCATCTAGAAGGCTGCCCGAACGAGCTGAGGTGGCTGCCCAAAGTTGTCCGGCCTGCCCGGTCGTACAACACACACTGGAGATGTGTCAGAGACGGTTATGCTATATATACCAATCAGGTCGTGACACGTGTCCTACGCACGTGGGGATTTGATTTCTCTAAGATCTCCTCGAAGGCTCTAATGCTCGATCACGTTTAGGTCGACCCACTGACTGCTCCGAGTTTGGTAAATGGTTGATCACACGACCGTTTGTGCCGCAGGTCGATCTTTGACCAGACCCTCCAAGGGTCCAGGATCGACCTGCTTTCCATGTACCGGAATCCCCTTTAAGCTGATTTCCAGTCCAGAGGCTCTTGCTACTGTGATGTTCGACCACGATCACCATACTCGGATGTTGCTCGATCAGGGCGACTTTTCCAGTTTATTCAACCGACTCACTTGACCAATTTGCTCATTTAGGTATAGTATCCCATATCAGATACTAATAATAAAAAGAAGCATATAAAATACAAATTAGGTAAACCAAATCTCTTCCTCATCAATTTTTTTTATTTATTTTTATTATTTAATTTTTCATTAATTATGGAAGACTTTTTTAATATTTTCTTACAAACTCCGTTAAATTTGACGTCTCGTTAACGGTCCGGTACCAACTTTTTGAAATTTGGGGTACTAATTTTGATGATCGTGAAAGGATGGGCATCAAACCTGAAATGAAGGCATACTATGGCTACTAAAAGTGATATTTACCCTTTTTACTATTTCATGTATGTATGAATACTAGAACTTATGCGAGTCATTTTCCATTATCCAATTCTTTAATGTGCCATTCAATTCATGGCATCTATATATAACTCCCTTCCCAGTTGCCAGTGACTCTGACCCTCAAAACAGCATAACCAAAAAAAATATTTTTTTCCAAAATAACATTGAAGCCCTTTACAGACATAATTAAGAGAGCAACCATGATCCAAATCGTCCCACAATCAGGCTTGCTAACCTCCATAATTTTAGCTGGCATGCATCTAAAATGGGCTTGGGATTTTCTCCTCCGCGTAGCCTTCTTCCAGCACTCGTTCGGACAAATACTGCATAAACACGAGGACGATTTTAGTGTCGCCCGATATAAAGATGTTGCTGATGGGCCCACAGAGTCGGCCGAATGCGCCGTTTGTTTGTGCGGGATAGACAAGGATGATGAGGTGAGAGAATTGAGGTGCGAGCATCTATTTCATTGGGCTTGTTTGGACAGGTGGTTGGGGTACGGCCATATGACGTGTCCCGTCTGCCGGAATAGATTGAAGCTGCCGCCAGTCGAGGCGGAGATCCACCAGGAGCTGGTGGTCATCAATTATTGCACCGCCGGCGGCCGTGAGAGATGGTGGCTACGTTAAGCCGAGTAATAATAATAATAATAATTATAATGTTTGTTTATTTTGTTTTCTATCACACCTGCAGCAGCGGCCACTTTCAGTGTGGATTGATCGGGTCGTTTAATTAGAGATGTAATAGGGACTTTGTACCAAAAAAGAAAAAAAAAAAAGGAGATGTAACAGGGTCTCTTTAAGTTTATTGGTTGGACGATAAAAAAAAAAGTTTATTGGTTGGACGAGTATTTGTACAAAGTGTTGAAGAAAAGGATGTAATTGATTCCAATGGGGTATGTCAAAAGTATTTAAAGTTGTTTTATTATGATGTGTTTAATGTTGCCAAATTAATCTAGTTTTTCGGTTTTAGTTTCTTAATCTTTGTCTCAGTCTAGTAAGCATATCCCTTGCCGTCGAGAGCTCACCGAAATCTCAATTGGAAGATTTTGACCACCCAGGCATTGCCCTTTCACCGACAGCAGGTGGTGTACTAGTCCCGTCGCAAGGAGCAGGTGCTCTGAGCTTGGTGTTCACGGCAATGTCGACGCCACGTTCTTGCTACCAGAGGAGCGGCCATTTCCATTTTCAGGTCTTCTTCACTCAAGGAGAAGATTGCTAGTGTGGCAAAAAAATACCACCCTACAATCCTTGCACCCTTTAGAGTATAATATAATAATAAAAATAAAGGTATGGTATAGCAGCCTTTCTCAATTACCTCTTCCATCTCTTTGTAGCTAAGAATCTCACTTTGCTTTACTCATGTCGGTCTTGCTTCCGAGTAGGAGTCTTAGTAAGGCAAGTTCTGGCATACCGTACTTAACTTCCCACTTACTGGTTTGGGAGTTACGGTCTACAGGGCTCCGGTGGTTCGTACCCTTACTAGTCAACTGATTCCAAGTTCAATGCCCAAGAGACCCACCCACTCGAAATGCAACTCCATCGGCAAAGGCATGGCATTCATTCAAACTTTGCGCTTGGCTGACACGAATAATATGCTGCAGTTTTCAGTGCAACTTTATATCAACTTAGGACAAATAAGAATTTTTCGGATTTCTTTCGCTTCTCTCCCTATGGGCTTTGACTGAAAAGTGCCAGTAGGAGTTAAGTCTTTGTCATATCGGATAAAAATTCATGATATATTATCATGTTTCCAAGATCTGAGATAAATTCTCACCTAGTACATCTACATTAACGTTGTATAAACCAATGAAATTAGAAGAAAGTCTTCCCTTTGATGAGGGAAGCGAAGCTGAGATCATTTAGAATAGATATATGCCATGAGAAAACATCAGAGCAGACATCTTATTCCGCTCAGTCATTACCCCCAAAGCCGGCGGAAACCTTTAGAAGGGTCTCAGCCGTCTATTGAGGAAGCTGTAAAGCTTCCAAAATGGGTAGTTTTATGGTGCGTATCTCATGGATACGACTTAACAGAACTCATCACTCTGTTAAGACATGGTCCTGAAGGCGGCATTGCCAACTTCGAAGAGACGGTGATTAACGAAGGAGGTATTGTCGTAATCCTGTGCGTAGGTATAGTGTTTTGGTTAGTCGAGATCGGACATCAAGTCTCGGCGCCAAGACGCTACGGTGTCCGCAAGGGGACTGAAATTAAGAGAATCGATTCTCTTATCGATGCTGATGGTAGGCGTAGAACACATATCATCTTCATCGTTAGGCGTAGAACACCTATCATCTTCATTGTAGAGACTCGGATCTCTATTTCTCGGTTGGGTGTTAACCCTCTCAGACGGGAAAGTATGATCAAGAGGTTGCAGTGACTACTACTTGCAGGAAAATGGGTCTGAAGAGTTGGTCTGATGAGCCAAGTATCTTAATCCAGAGCTCCACTTCATATCGTATAAAGGTAAAAACAACCTGCTATATAGAAGACTTATATCCCTCAAAGTATTGTACTTCGTTTTTTTTTTTTAAAGATTAAAGCCAACCATTGACTGCCTGTCTTAGATGCCTGTGACGCTCGTGCTCCCCGACTAGGGGATAACTGCCTGCTGTACAAGAGAGACAGGTGTATTTTGTCTTAAAACCTTTTATCTAGCCCTTTATCTCTGACTCTTGCTTCCAGCCTTCTTTATCAGTTCCCTCCCTTGACTGCCTTTCTTAGCTTCTTGTGATGCTCGTGCTCCCCGACTACTGGATCACTCCTTTTGTCTGAAGTGTACTGGTGTCTGCATTGTACGATAGTATTTTTTAGCTACCGTTTTCTTGGCTTTGTTCTCAGAGTTTTCCGTCTCGCCATCACTGGTCGTTTCTCCCATCGATTTGCAATCTCCGGTCAGCTTGCAGGTTTGTTTAGACCCAGCCGTCGCCTTCTTTGTAGCTTTGACTGGTCAACCTCTCAGCTCCCTCAACAACCATTTATTCAAGGGCTAAGTGGTAGGGTCTGGTGAAGCGAGGGGTGACGTGGCAATTTCCTCTCTAGTATCTCTTAGAGCCACAAGCCGGCCCGAACCCCTTTTGGGCCTCAACCCTTAACCCTTCTTATCTCTTTTGTTTCTTTGGGCCAACCCTCTCTCCAGCGCACCTTTTCTCTAACCCACTAACCTACTCAACCCCAACCCAACTTCCAACCACCACAACACTCGCAGCCCACTCTCTCTTACCCTCAGCTCACCCTGCCTAAGTCGAATTACTTTCCCATCTTAGCACATATTCCTGCCTCCTCCCAAGTCCTGACTGCAGCGCCTGCATTTTCATTGTCCGCCATCACTGCCACTGCCCCTTCACCCGGCGGTTGTCGTCTCCTCCTTGTCACTGGCACCGGAATCCAGCAGCCCCGCCACTGGCAAGACCTCAATTTCATGGCTTTATCTGCCACTCCCCCCACAGCCCCATCGCTGACAGCAGCTACCACTACCACCATCATGTCACTAGTTGGCAGCCCCAGCTCCAGCGAAGGCGCCGGAAGCCAGCAGCCCTCGGCGGGCAAAACCTCTCTGCAGCGGCTTTATTTTCTTTAATCTCCACCTCCACCACTTCCCCTCCGTCGACGGCTCTCGCCACCACCATGTCGCCAATCGGCGGCCCTAGCTCCGATGCCGACACCGAAATCTAGGAGCCCTCCGGCGGGCTTGTTTTGACGGCTAGAATCCTTGGGCCAAAGCTAATTTCTACTTCGGAACCCGTTTTGCCAGCCTCCGATGCCTCTTTGACTGTAGCTGGAATCCATTTGACCGGTCTGGTCCCGACGGGTATCTGTTCAGGCCTTTCCTAAGCCCCTAGATCGTCTCTGACTCTTTCTGCGGCACCTCCGGTCTCGGCTTCCAGTGGTCCCCATTCCTTCTGGGACGTGATCGCTGGAAAATCTGTCGGTGTGACAGAGCATCGAAGATTCACCTTTGATAGCTATCTGGATAACCCACATGGGTCCATTTCTCGCTCAGAGGAAGGACGACACAAGGTAAGTCTCCCTGATCACGATGTTTCCTCTTTTGTCGAGTCGTATGGTAAAACCCTAATTTTTAAGTTTTCTCATACAGTCCCCTTCCTTCAGGATTTATTTTCTGGATGTAAGAAGTTAGGATATAAGGGTAGTGTCACACCTGAGTATTAACAGTTTCGGAAGAGATGACATCTTATTCATGATTTAGTTCAACCAAAATTGATCAAAGCTCTTTGGTAGAGACAGGAGCATAATACCAACCTGGGTTTCCTTGTGGATAAACGCCCCTAGAACCTCTAGCTCATTGAGTTGTGCCATGGTCTGAAGAGCATGCTCCCTCAAGGGTGCGCCCTCAGTCATGCACATGTTTATCACTACCCTTATGGCTTCCTGTCTGGCAGCTAGAGACTGGTAGCCAAATAGATCCTTGAGATTGGAGAGTATGTCTGCTGCAGTAAGCATAGACTGATGTTGATGTTGAAGAAAATTTGACATAGAATCCAAAATGTAACATTTTGCGATCTCATCAGCCTTTTTCCATTAGCATACTCTTCTTTCTCTTGATCTATTGCCCCCTGTTCGGGATCATCCAGACAAGCCTTAGTGAGTACATATTTGTACCCTTCAACAGTTAGCACTATGTCCAAGTTCCTTTTTCAATCAATATAATTTGGGCAAGTAAGTTGATTTTCTTTTAGAATCATAGCTAGCAGATTGAACAACATGTTGAATATGGCCTGAGAATCATGAAAATATTTTACTGATTAAACACTTTGGAGCTTGAAAAAATAGTCGAGCCGAGTCACGAGAACATGAGCAAGATCCAATCACGTGTCCCGATAGAGAAATTTTGAGCCAATCTGAGCTATTGTTGAGCCATTCGGAGCCACTGTCGATGATGTATGCGAGAGTAGCCCGTTCACCTAGTGAACACTTTCGTCGGCTAGCGAGTTCAAGCATACTAGTTCACCTAGAAAACCAGTTTGCCACCAAGAGAGTGCCTCGAAGCATGCATAGCTAGTTCGCCTAGCGAATTCTTTCGCTACCAAGCGAGTGTCCCTCATTAAATGTGTGTGTTTCTAGTGCGTATTTGACGTGTAACTATAACTAAGACATATTGCTTTGTATTTCTAAACACCACCCTTATTTCCAAACTTTTTAGTTCGGAAATTCTCTCTTTTTATTTTTCTCTCTATCTTTGTGTTGGGAGCTCTATGACCCAAATTTTTCGGCGACATCATTATTATTCAAGATTCGAGCTTTTCACTCCGATTTTCTTCGAGCATGCAATTGGAGAGTGGGTACTTACTTTTAAGCTTCGTTACTCCGTGTTTTTTCCATTTCTATTTATGAAGACTTTTAAGATGACTTTGGTGTTTTGCTTGTTGAATTGGAGAAATTTTGGATCTTTTTATTTTCATTGCTTGTCTAAGTGTGTTAGGAATTGAGACCTTGTTCAAGGCTCAATTATTTAGTTAAGAAGGCTCGTGTTAGATTATCTTGGATCACTTAGCTAGCATGTTTGTCTTAGTTTATTATCATTTTCTTGAGTTATGGAGACTCCGTGCAACCAAAGTTTGAATCTTTTCTTCTAAATCTCTCACCTTTCATCCATTGCTTTCAATTCTTAGTGCAAATTAGTTTAATCAACTCCCAATCAAGCAAGTAGCATGTTTAGGACCTTATTTTCAGTTTTGTGATTTGACGGCTAGATAGTAAACGAAGCTTCGAACAATCTTCCTCGAGAGACACGACCTGAGGTCGGAATTTATTCCGTACTCAGCTAAAAACTACAAACATGTACTTCACAAAGTTGAGGTTTTATAATGTTCATGAAGTGCATTCAGATGGATTATTATGTTAAACCCTGAATTCTGACATAATAATAATGCATTTTAACATTGCTAGCTTTGGTTCAAGAAGTCGATTAATTTTGGGCGATTGGGGCGTTGCTGCTGTTCAACATCGTCGTCCCGCTGTTCTCGGCTTTTGGGGCGCATGGGTCGTCGAGTTCCTTCTTCTGCCAGTGGTGTTGGTCGGAGTGGGGATGCAGCGGTGCGGTGGTTGTGGGCAGCTTCCAGGCGGTTTGGGGTTGGGGCTAGGGTCGTGGCACTTTTGTCCGTTTTGGGGCAATCTGGTGTTGTGGTCTTGGTACGGGGTGACTTGGTGTTGTTCCGGGGATCAGGTTTCGACACTGTTAGGCAACTGAGTGGTTTTGGGCAATTTCGGGGTCGGTACATCGGGTTGCGGGATTCACCGTCACTTTGTTTTTGCTGGTTCGGTTAGGTATTGCTGCTTTGGAAGGGCTCGTTTAGTTTTATTGCTTTTGTTTTGTTTTCTTTGGTAGATTTGTGTTTTTGTTTGTTATTTAGATTGTGTGGTCGTTGTGTTTTTGGTCAAGGTCATTGGCCTCAGTTTGCTCGAGTGTCACATTATTATCCTGTTGGGATCCGACACTTGGTGTTACCCTGTTGGGGTCTTAGTGTGTAGTTTGTTAGTTGTTCTTGTGTTTTACCCTGTTGGGGTCGATTATCTAGGCGGTCTTTTGACTTGTCCTCCCACTTTTTCAGTTGTTAGTTGTTTGTATTCAGCTGGTGGCTGACCTTTTACACATTTGTGCGTATTATATAAAATCTCTATCGTTTCGGAAAAAAAAAAAANNNNTTTATACTCAACCTTTAAACGAATTTATGTCATAATTCTCTCACATCATGTTAATATTTATTTTATATACACTACGTAAATCATCATCTCAATATTTATTTTATATATTTTATGTAAATATTCTCATCTATCTCAAACGTCCTCAAGTAGTATTTCATACTTTTCTATTGATAATCAAATATATCAAAACTTCACAAATTTTTACTTCATAGAGAAAGTATTTAATAATTTATAATTTTTTGACCTTCTTTGCGATCCATTTATTTTTGTTACATATATATAAATTATATTAATTTTAGTATTTCACACGTTAAACATTTCAGGAAAATATATCATCTTGTGCATCGCACATGCTACGCGCTAGTTATAATTCAAAACAATGCAACGAAATAACAAAAATACTATTTTTTGCCCACCAAGGTTATTCAACGAAGTAGCAAAAATACTATTTTTTTCCACATCAAGTTTATTAGATCCGGTCAAGTGTACACAAAATATTCCAATTTATAGAAATAAATAAAAACGTGCCCTTCCCACACACTTCATTATTTAAATCTCACCCATCCCTCCATTATTTCAAGACCTAAATATATTTTTTAAATCTCACCTATCCCTCCATTATTTCAAGAAGACCTAAATAGTAAATAAACAAGAGTTGTGGGTTGTGACGACATATAAATATATTTCGCCCCAAAAATGATTCCAATTAATCAATCATACTGATCAATAAAACAGAGACCTCATGATCCTCTCCCAAATGATCAAACGGGCCTTCGATCTCCTTCTCTCTCTTCAATCTTACTCTCTCTCCTCTCATACCATCGACTCACACACTCTGACGCGTGTCACAGGCTACGGCCAAGATCCCGACCAATGTTCTGTTTGTCTGTGCAGCATAAGTCCGGGTGACGTCATCAGGGAGCTGAAAAGCTGTGGACACGTTTTCCACGCCGCCTGTTTAGAGAGATGGGTTGGGTACGGGCACTGGACCTGTCCCCTGTGCAGAAACCATGTGACCCGCCAGCCCGTTTTCTCTGACCAAGATTCCGGTCAACGTTGGGAGGTTTTGGTTTTGAATTTCGGTCATATCGATTCGGTTGGTAATAGAAGCTCGTGGTGGCTGAGGTGATGGGCATTTTTTGGATTGGAAAAATGTTGTAGTATTTTTAAATGATTAGTTATTATATTATTGTTATTATTTGTTATTTGTCTTGTCTCTGACTCTTTTGCGCATCATGTCAGGATTATATAGTTTTGTGGGATAGTGTTGGAAAGTCATTTCATGTGCCGATACTATGTTTTGCTTGTTGAATTCAGTGATTTATGTTTTGAATAATTTTGGATATTTAGTCTAATCGTTTATTTCTTATTCTTGATAAGACATTTCAATGATTTGTTTTGAATAATTTTAATTTGGATATTTATAGTCTGCATCATTTATTTCTTTTTCATTCATAATACATGTATTTTATTTTTTAATTTTTTAATATTAAAATGGTATCATATGAATAAAAAATTTAATGTACACTCCATATAGCCGCTGGAGGTCGAAACCGCATCGTACAACAGAAGCACATGTCAATGGTCGAACCCGCATCCAAAGACATGGTCTGTCATTAGGTTCACAGAGATTGCCTCTCATTGGGCATCGTCAACGGTTGAAACTGTTTGTCACATTTTTGTTGCGTTTTTCGTATTTGTTTTGCCTTCGCTTCGTTCGTTGGGTGGGGAATACGGGTATTCCATTCTTTTTGTTTTATTTGTTATGTTTGCATGTAGAGTATGGTATGGTAAAACCCTGCGTGTAAAATGTTGACTAGACTTAGATTCATTTCGCTTTATAGCCAAGTAGCTCATCTGCAATTTCTTAGATAAATGCGAAAGGTAAGGATTAAGTTAACTTTGAAAGCTGTCCCAAAAAATGATTGCAGAAAGAAAGATAGTAAACTAGTGATTGGAGGACCTAAATATGCTCGCCCTTAATGAAGAGTCAAGGAGGGGGTCTTAGATACAAATGAAGGCTCACTTGAAGATATTGTTAATGCTTTCTCTCTGAAACTATATTGGAAGTTTCGCACTCAATCCACGATTTGGACTTCTTTTATGCGCCATGCATGTAGCCGGCAGATTTTTGCGGTGCTGACTTGGCTCTGACTGAACTTCCGAGACTGATTGACAAACGAACTTCAAGTCTGAATTGTGATGGGCTACGCTAAAGCTGAGGATTCATGCAGGTTTACACTCTTTTTGGACGGGCTTTGACTTCTGTCAAAGCGGATTCTCTTCCTGAGCCTTCAAGCTCCTCTCAAGATGCTAGAGTGCCCTTTCTTTTTTCCCCATTTTAGGTATTTTTTTTTGTTTTTAGTTTGTTTTGTGTTTTGTTGCATGTTTTCCTTCATTTTAAGTTTTTTGTGTTTTTTGCTCGTTTTCCGGTTTTCTCCGTTTTTCTTCTCGTTTTTGGTGTGCAGATCGGAAGCTTCGGTAGGATAGGATTTAAGGAAAATATTGGATGGGTAAGCATAATTAACTAGAAGGGTTCATGGTGACAAGTAAGAAAAAACGGAACTCAATTCCGAGTTCGGACGAGCTCAAACGTTCCCGAAACGCGAAGTCGCGCAGCCCAGACCCTAGCGGCGCTAAGGCCAACTGCGGGCAGATTTCATTTTTTTCGTTTTTTTCTTCCCCCAATTCGTTTTTCCTGCAATTTTCTCCTTTGGAAACTTGATTCGTTCTTGGAGGGTGACACTCCAAGAATCAATTTGTAAGTAGTTTGTTAGGATTATTTCTCCCTTTTTCTTTTTCTACCATGCTTAGATTGTTGGAAACAAAGACATTGAGATCAAACTCTTGCAAATCCTAATCCGATTGTAAGTTTTCAATTCTATTTTGTTATTGTTGATTGGATTTATGTTCTTCGATGTAATTAACATGGAATTGAGTCCAAGAATGAGGTAATTCGTTCACCTAGGGTTAGGGATTTTGATTCTTGTTTCGAATTGTGTTGAATGTGTTTTGTTCAATCTATGTGAGTTGCTTTAAAAAGGGGTTTGTTATTCTCATTCTTGAATGTTGAATGTTGTTGAAGAGTGATACTTCAATTTGCCATTGTTTTTCAATTGGATATGATTCATTCGGGTTTGACAATGTTAATTCCAATAGATTAGTCGATTAGCACCGTCTAGTCTAAATTAGTTAACTCTTAGAACCGAAAGGGAAGGAGTTGATCGATCTAGGCTCGTATAGAGTAGACTTGTTCGTAAAAGTATTGTCTATGTGTTGCTTGATAGAATGAGTTTGTCGTTTATGTGTGTGTGCTCTTGTTACGAAAAGTTATTGAGCATAAACCTCTAGACGTGTAGGCTTGTTGAATCACGTAACCGAACAAATATGCGTTCATCACATTTTGATGGGATTTCCCAACCCCTAGAACTTCTTCTAATTCTCTAGCAATTTAATTGTTATTTTTTTATTTGCTTTTCTAATTCTAGTTAGTTATAGTTAATTATCCATATCAATTGTGATTAAAGTGTTTAGGACTTATTTCTCTTGTGTGCGATCGACATCGAATCTAGATTTCGAACCGCCTTCCTCGAGAGATCGACCCGCGGTCGGGAGTCGTCCCGTACTCGGTAAAAATATAATTTTCTACAACAGAAACCGCATCCGCCGACGGGGATACCATATCGAAGGTCGAATCCGCATCTAACAATAGGGTTGTGGTTCACATACATACATTGATCATAAAATCTAGCAATTATAAAGAATTATGGTATAGAAATTTGTAATAACCCATCTTAACTGCAGATGTACGATGAATGAATGCACGTGAATATGCGAGAGGGCTCGACTCCCCTTAATATACAATTTAGAGATTTAAATATTATTAAGAGTTTTGATTGAGGTTGAGTAGGCCACACAAACAAACAAGTAAAACAACCCAAACAAGCAATCAAAATAAGGGCAAATAAGACAAATAAGCACAAACAAAGCACATAAAAGTCTGTTAAACTGAGTGTACAACCTCTGAAAATAACACATTATAAGCATGCTAAATATCTAAGGAACTCAGCAGAATGCAAGGCAAAGCCACGGCTAAATAACAACATTCGAACACACATTGAGCCTTCTTCATATACTCTTCTTTTCTCAAAATTCAAAGGCATCTTAATAAAGCCTACACCTCTGAAAAATAAGCTCTGAAACTACCAGCAATACATCATGCCAAACTCACAAAGGCTCACCAAATATGCAAGACATCACATGGTTCAAACATTACATAAACGTGCCTTATTTTCTCTTCTCTTTTTCTCAAACTTTAACCACCTCGTAAGGCCTTAAGGACTGAAATGAACCTCTGAAAAAGGCACATTAACAGCATGGAAATAAAAAAAAAAATGACTCAACAAATAAGGCACGTAAATGGCATGAAATCGTCTAAGGTCACAGCATCACACAATCAAAAATGAGGCTAAAATCACATCACAATACCTCTTTTTCTCTTTCTTTTCTTAAAATCTTTCAACACCACTTCAAAGCCTCTACACAGAAAATAAAGCCTCTAAAACTAAGACATATTAACAGTATAAATTCGCACAATGAGGCTACAACAAGGTCACCACAGCAAAGAGGCTAAAACTGCACATATGCTTCAAAATCTTATTTTTCTTATCTCATGTTCATAGCAATAATTATAGAGGCCCTAATTATTGAGCAAACTCTGAAATTTACACTTACTTTCAACATGATAATCACTCATGAACATGCTCAACAAATAAACTCAATAAACTTGGCCAAGGAAAGAGGTAAATGGTCTCAGCTAAAATACCTTCCTTCGGGAAAAGTAAATGAATAAAAGCTCGGGTCTTGACTACAAGTTATCGGCTCTCGGTTCAAGGAACAATGGGCCAAGTTCGCTGCAGCCCGGTGGTCCGTCCCAGAACAGTCGCCAAATGGAACTCTCGTCACGGCTCGGATGACTGTCGAGAAAAGCTCGCCGCTGCGTGCAAGAAGGGTCGTGGCTCAACGGACAGAGTTCTGGTCACCGGACGTCGAACGTGAGCTTGAACTTGCCGGACATCGCTGAAACGACGGGATTCTCGTCATCGAACCGCCGTGAAGGGCTGGATGACGTGGTTCGCCTGCTCCCAGCCGGTCTATCGGTATTTGCTGTTTTAGGATAAATTCTCCCTCAGTCGCCTGAAATCGGGTTCTCGGAAATCCGCTCCCATCGCGCTGCCTGTTCTTGGCCGGGGGTTTTGAGATGGGGAAAAACAGTGAGGCGACTGAAATTTTGAGATTGAATCCAGTGTTTTAAATACCGTACCGTTGGTCATACCAGTCTAGCCACGGGTACGCAATATTACCGGTCAGACCGGTAATATCGGTGGTATTACCGGACTACTAAATATAATGATATATATAAATATACATACAAATATATAATACCAAATGTAAAAAAGTAAAAAAAATAAATAACCATAATTAATAATTTCAACTTCTTAATGAAATAAAAATAGAATATTTTAACTACCAATTTAAATTTTATTTTTTTAAATTAATAAATTTTATTTTTTTTATTTTTTTTATTAGTGACCGATATTTTCTGGTATTTACGGTATGATTCCGGTACAAACCGTTATAACCGTAAATCCGGTATTTTGAGTGTAATAGTAGTTATGGTCAGTATCCGGTATTACCGACCGGTACGATATGTATTTAAATCATTGATTGGATCCCCCTTTGAGCGATGCAAGAGACGGGAAAAATAGGTGCTGATATGGGTTGGGCCAGTTCTTGTAGAATATTTGGGCCGAAAATAACACATGCTATCATATACACTTAGGCTATTGAACACTTAGGGAAATTTGAACAAAAACAACCTAGACACATAGTATAGTTAGGCAAAATAAACTAAACACATACACATAATTAAGCACACAAATTATACTTAGACATAAAATTACACATAAGCACAAAATGCAAGTTAGGCATTTAAGGAACAAATTGGACACTTAGACAAAATCAAAACAATTTAAACACTTAGAACGATTCAGTAAAACGAGAGCACACCAAAGAATTTAAGGAGACGAGGACATTTTCTTAAATCTTGATTTTCGATTGGTAAATTTTAATCAAATTAAATAGACGAGAACATCTATTTAGTTCAAATTTTGAATTTAAAACTAGATTATACAAGGTCGAGCTATGAATTGAAATGCAAGAATGCTAATAATAAAAATAAAATAAAATACGACGACTCTTATAAAACGAATCGGGGACTACAGCGACGATCCACATCCTCACACACCACCACCGTCCCGACCCTGACCAACACAACTGGCCTCGGACCGGCCACGCCAACCTCCCGTCGACCCCACACCAGGGAACCACGGGAACAGAGGCTATAAAACGCAGCTCCTCAGCCATAATCACCTTGCCGCCGACAACATGTGCGACTAGGGCCGCACCCAAGCCCGAAGTCCATACCACCACCCTACACCACCGCGAGCCCAGGAAGGCCGACAAAACAACAACCTTGATACGACAACACCCGGCCGTAGGTTGGTCATCAGTCTCCATCGACGATAGCTGAAAAGGGCAACATGAAATTAAGGCAAGGACTGAGCGGCTACGGGCAATCCGCCGGCAAAGGCCCGACTGTTTGCCGGGGAAGACACTCGAGGAAAAGGACGACGACTGTAGCTAAATTGGGGATTTAGGGTTTATGTGGTTTAGAGAGAGAGAGGACTTTTACGAAAAAACTTATAAAATCCTAGCATATTCAATTTAGACTTTTTGAGAGTTTGAAAAGTCAGAGGTATTCATATGTTTGAGATTTTAAAAAGCCTTACAAAATCATGACGTATGTAACTTAATTGAAATAAAAATTTATTTACTTTTTAAGATTTACTGAAATTTCAAAGAAAAAAACTATATATAAAATCTCACTCTAAATTCTAACTCGAAACTTAAGATTTCACGAGTCTCTAAAATATGAAATTTTTAAAATATCTCAAATCTTAAAAATTCTGCCCATTAAGACTATCTTTATCCACAACCCAACCCAACTCAACCCAATAATAAAAAATTATATCTCTTTCATCCACCTACACAACCCAACTTTTAACAACCTACATATCTTTATCCACAACCCAACCCAACATAATATTTATTTTATTTTTATTTATTAAATATTATCTACAATAGATTTTTTGATATTGTTTTAGTTGTGAAATTAAGAAAAATAAAAAAAGATGATAAAATTAATAAGGTATGATTAAAAAAGGTGAAAAGAGAGAAATTTCAATTGTGTTCCAAAATATATCAAGAGTGGTCTCTATTTATAGAGAATGAAAAAATACGAATTTTGATATTTTTTATTTATTTTTTCAATATAAAATAATATCAATAATTTGGATTATACTTTTCTTATTATATAAAATTTATAGTGACCAATGGGAATGGGACAAGTGTCATTCCTTTCATCCCTATATCAAAAAGCATGAAAAAAAAAAAAAAGAAAGAAATTGAGGCACTGAGTTGCGACCCAAGGTCACAATGTGACCTGTAGGGATGGCAAAACGACATGGATCCGGTTCGACCCGCCTTGACCCGGAGCATTTGGGGCGGGAAAAATTTGCCCCGTTTCTATAACGGGCCGGGCCAAGTCCGACCCGTAGGATAAGCGGGCTAGGTCCGGGTCTTGAATCTCGGCCCGCCCCGACCTGCCCCGACCCGGCCTGACCTGCCCCGGGATGATTTTTGTCTTTTATTTTTTTATAAAAATTATATATCATATATATAGTATATAATGTAAATTAGGGAATAGGGATTAGGTTTGAGAAAAGAGAAATTTCTGTCCCTTTGCATCTCGCTCTCGCACAGCCACAACCGCACCAACCCTACTCACTCCATCACTCGTCGCCTCTCTCTCACAGTCGCTCTCTCCGGCCGTCCGGCGTCTTGAGCCTCTCGACACAGTACACACTCGCGAAGTCCGACAAAGCCTCTTCTTCGCGCCTCGACCGCTCGACGCCTCACCTCCGAAGTCCGACCCAAAAGCTCCGGTCGCTCCTCGCCTTGCCTCTAAGACCCGCCTCACCTCCGAGGCTCCGACATAAAGGTTCGACGCCCCGCCTCCGACTCGACTCCAATTTCAGATTTAAAAAAATAAAACAAAAATGTTCAATGCTATCGTGTATTAGTATGTAATTAGATGTTAAGAACTTAAGATGTTGAAATTGAAATATATTTCTTGTGATTTGAATTGTTGTGGAATTTGGTATGACTGGGAGTTAGGATGGATTTATGTTTAGGAATTAGGATAAATTGCTGTGTTGTTATCTTGAGTTAGGATGGATTTGGTATGGCTTAAAAGGAAGATGAATTGCTGTGCTGTGCATATGTAACTTTTCAGTTGTTTTTTTTTTTCTTTTTCTTTTTCTGTTGTGAAGCAGCAATCTGCTGCAACTGTGTTGCTAAATTGCAACAATGGAGCAAAAAACATAGGTCAAGGCGGGTCGAACCGGGTCAGGCACGGGCCACAGGTCAGGTCGGGTCGACCTGCCCCGAAACGGGTCAGGGCACGGGTCCGATCTGTTGGACCCGTCACGGGTCACGGGCCAGGTCGGGTCCACAGGGCAAAAACACGGGCCAGGTCTGGGTACGTAGGTACCCGGCCCGACCTGGCCCATTGCCATCCCTAGTGACCTGGGTCGCCCAAAATTCTACCACTTTCATTTTCTTTTTTATTTTATATTTTTATTTGTCTTTTAGCTGGTGACCCAATAGGTTGGGTCACCAATAAGAATGGTCTAAGGGTCGGCTAAAAATGTTCTCCAAAAGTATCACACGCACTTCTCTTCTAGACATACACAGCAGACAAATCCTCCGCTCCTCGCCACCGAAGAACCTCCGTCTCTGCCCATTTCCACCTCCGCTCCCTGTCACCTCCGCCCTCGCCACCTGCACCCGGAGCTATCTCAGCTCCTTTCCACCGCCGCCTCTGCCCTGAGCCCCTCAAATCGTTTTGGGAACCAAAACTTAGGGTTTGCGATTCCACCTCTGTTGAGTCCACCAGAGGAAAGTGGTGGATCCACCAACTCGACTCCACCTCTGAACTCCGGAATCTTGTCGAGCAGCAACCCGGAAGCTCATCGAGGCGGTAGTTTTAGCCATTTCCTGATGAGACCTATTCATGTCGCCATTTTTAGTTTGCTCTTTTTGGATTCGTTTGATTTTCCGTTTTGTCGATTCTTGATGTTTCCTACTGTCTAATNGATGTGTTTCACCATGAAAGGATGAAGTTCGAAAGTTGATTATTGGGTCAAATCCTGATTTGGAGACTGAAACCCCTCTTTTCGCACTGCATACTGCCAAACAGCATTTCTTGCCCGGTAACCTTTTTTTTTTCTTTTAACAATTATATATTGAAACTATGGTGTGCTCGGTTAGTTAGAATATAATATCTATTTATGGTGGTCGGGATTGGGTTGGGAGGCAGGGGGAAGAGAAAAGGTGTGGTTTGTGGTGCTTATCCATCAAGGATGTTTGGTTGTGGTTTTTTATGGGTCTGTTGTCTGTTGCTAGCTTAATAACTTTTTAGTCTGTGAAGTAGGATTATTGTTTCTTGTTATCCGTTGCTTACAGCTTACTGATCAGGGTGTTTTATTGTGTTGTTTGCATAATTTATAGGAGTAACAGATGTTACTAAGTTTTTGATTCCATGGTTCTAGAACACATGTGATGTAATATGGATGAATCAATTGTCGAGTTTTTTTCTGACTGACCTTTTCCTATCCTTATTTGGAATCTGCTAGCCAAATCTTGGACTGAACTCTTGAGTTTTCTATTAACCGTGATGATCACTTGGCAGAGAGATTCAAGCTGGTGCTCAAACAAGGAAAAATGAAGCAGAAGAAACAAGAAATAGAAAAGGAGTAAGATAAAGTAATAAAGGTAATGCTGCTCCTTTCTCATGTCATTTGACTTTGTGTGCGTGCGTTACTTCTTTGAATCTTCCAATTATCAATGTGTGAATTTGAGCTGCAGATTATTATAAAGTATGGAGAAGAAATGATATTCATAAACTGTGAATGCGAAACTTTTTGATTTGTCTTTACACTTTTCATGGAACTTGTTGCTTAATTGGCATGCACCAATAGGACATATTATGTTTCTGGAGCAGAATATGTTGTCAATTTTGGCAGAGGAAAAAAAGTCTTAAGGCTATTTCAACGATCCCAACCAATGCGCCTCTGCAAAACAGATGGCATTTTTTTTTTGTTTTTTAATATGGGCCTGATCAACATCCACATAAGATACTTTTAAGTACAATTATAAATTATGCTATTGAATTTAATCTGACTCTGGGTTGCATATATATCTTGTGATACTGGATTCAATTTAATATGAGGGGTAATAAATAATATATGAGAAGAATTAAAAAAAGATAACTGGAGTAACCAAGAGATTTAGGGTGTGATTGGCTACAAGTTAAAATCTTTTTTGACTGACTCGATAATTTTTACTCTACTTAACTCAAAATACGACTCAACTCTCTCTTCAATGTTATTAGTATATCAATCAATCCTCCTCACATATTAATCAACTTTAATTCAATATTTATTCACTCACATATTTTTATTTATTTATAATTTTCAACATCTCTTTTACTTTTATATCACATTAAATTTACTCATTACATTATAAATATTATTTAAATACAAATTCAAAATTTCACTCAGTCTTCTATTCAATCAACTTTATTTAAAATTAACTACTTTAATCAATAAATTCAGCCAAAACCGTTTTTCTGATTTTATTTATATCCAATAGTTCCTTATTTATTTATTTATTTAATTCCGTAGTTGTTGCCTTCCAATGGCTAGTTTTTTAGTCAACATCATTGGGAGCAGAGACAAGTCTAACTCTAACACGGACAGAGGGTAAATAAAAATCAATTACATTGACACGTTTTAATAACTATTTTAGGCTCCGTTTGTTTTGAGAGATTTGAAATCCCTTAATTTCAAAATTTTTGAAATATAAATTTTTGACTTGCAAATGGATGTGCTGAAAATAATATAAATAAATTGTCTAGCTCGCACCGATGGTGTTGACTCGCGTGATGATGAATTCCTAAATGATGGCGGACGGCGTGGTCGTCAATGGTGATAAACAGTGGATTTCAAATGTCCTTCAAAATAATGACTAAAAAACATGTAATATGAATTTGAAATCCTCCAACTTCCATTATCATCCCATGAGCATTTGAACTTGAAATTTAAAATCTATGGATTTCAATTCTCTCCATAAATCCCTCAAAACAAACGGATCCTTAAGAATTTCCATCTAGTGTCCTCTAGTGCTTGGTTCCTTGACATTATTTATTTATTTATTTTACCTTTTTTTGGATTTAGCAGTATTTATAAATGACACTTTTCATTTTTTTTTTTTAAATTTATTTGTGGATCCAAATTAATGGTATCTTCGGTAAGGGGATTTCGCTATGTGCTAGGATTAACAAAAGTATATTGCTAATTCTACATTATAATTCGAAAATCCACAAATGGCATCGATGGTTTTTGATATCCATAGGCATAGGCGAGGTACCTCCTAATAAAAAAGTTTTGTTCTAAAGATTACATTTCAATAGGAATTTGGTTATTTACCATGTACGGGATCCCTGTTAAGTATCAATGGCTTAATGGTTAAGGGGGTGATTGAATATGAATTCAACTAGTAAAAAACTAGTTTTTTTTAACTATAGTTCAATTTGAAAAAAAGTAATATGGTTAGTTGTTAGTGGATGTATTAAAATAATATTTAAATTAAAATAATTAAAGTTGATTTGATATAAAAGTAGGAGAAAATGATTGGAAGTGATGGTTAGTTAAAATTATGTGAGTGAGTGAATAGTGAATTAAAGTTGATGTGATGTGTAATAATAATTGTTTGATATTATTTAATTATATTGGTAATATTGAAGATAGTGGAATTGAGTTAAAGTTGAGTTAAATTTGAGTTTTGAGTGGGATTTTTACTGTACAACTTATAAACAATCACGCCCTTAAGCGCCCAACTCATAATTTTGTGGTATGATGGGATTTCATTTAATCCTTGTCATTTTTTGGGTACCTGCTGTGGCACAAACGTTCACAGTGAATTAAAATGGACTAATCACTAATGGATAAGGAAAATGTAAACTATAGTGATGTGTTAAAATGCACTAATCACTAATGGACACGGAAATGTAAACTATAATGAACACATCACTGTTGAATCAAAGAAACAAAAATTGTGTGGGGAAACTCACCTTTAATTGAAATGATTTATTCTAAACTTAATTAATAATGTTACTTTTAATTTGAGCCGCAAAGATTTCATTGCCACAAATCTACACCGTGCAATTCTTATCTAAAAATGTAATTATAGCTGCTAATACAGATTATTGAATCATATTAGAATACAACTGAAAGCATTTATTTGTTATTTTAGGACTTTTTTCTTTTTTCTTTCTTTGTTATTGATATATCTTGAATATTAAATATCTTTATTGGTCAGTAGACTCAGTACGTTAATGGATTAATTGAACTCAAAAGATCAAAACAAGAAATCAAAACAGTCGGCACATCCACCACAAGCTCTCCAAACTAATGCAATTGAAATTGAAACCCTAATTTTCCAAATAATCGCCTTCATCTCCAAGTCTCTCGTCTTCATTCTGGCCCACCATTCACCGTAAGTCCATAACTCAACTCTTACATCTTTGTCTCCTGTCTTCATCTCGCTTTCGCCAACAAGAATTACAATTTTCTCGAAGTCTCGTTTCACGTCTCTCGAGATTGATTTCTTGAACCCCTTGTTAGATCTTTTAAAGTCACAATTTTGTCACACAATTTTCTTGCACAAGAGTCAAATATGAAGCTTTATGAGGTAAACCTACATTGGAAGCTTTGGACTGTGCTCAAACGTTGAGGACCAAGCACATCTCACCATTATTTGTAAGTTTATTTAATTTGTAATTGCTATATTTTTTGTTTTTGTTAAAAAAAATTGGAGCTTTGCCTGTCATTATTCATTCGAATTTTCTGCTTTTTTTTTTTTNAAAATGGAGCTCAGCGTGTCATTATGCATTCGAAAAAGGAGGTCTCTATTATTGTTTCATATGACTGAATTTTTTTGGTATTTAATTTTAGCTTTATGTGATAACAAACCAACATTTTGTTGATTTTGAAAGGTCGGACCAATTTTGTAAAGGCTAGTAGTTAAGGAAAAATTTTACAACGGGTCCTATATATTGGAGATGGAATCAATTGAACACCCGAAATTTAAATTTTATCAATTCGAGACCTAGATCCTTTTTTATAAAATCAGGTTAGTCTTAGGCTATGTTTGATAAAGATAGCTGATAGTTAATAAGTGATTTTCGAGCTTATAGCTTATGACTTATTGCTGAAAAGTTAGCTTATATGATAAAAGTTTTTGCTAAAATTAGCTGATAAGCTCGCTGAAATAAAACTTTCAACGAGCTTATTTGAAAAGCTTTCCAACTAAGCTTATGAGATAAACTCGAGCTTTTTGTCCTACGAAATGAAACTTATTTGAATACATGAAGCTTATAAGCTAACCAAATAAGCTATAAGCTAGCTTATTTGATTAGCAAATTCTATTTCTCATTCCAAACTTTTGTTTCAACTAAAAGTGTCATTTTAATTTCTTTTTTCATTTACTTTGGATAGTGACATCTCANTCCACATTTCTCTCTTTTTTCCACGGTAAATATCAAACAAGTTGTGCAAACCAACATGCTCAAGTTTGTAATTACAATATTCTTTCCCATTGATTTCTGAAAGAAAGGAAGAAAAACGGTACGATACTTTTTTCCTGTGCTAATTTTTACAGAATGGAAAACTAGAGATAAGATTTACTTAGAATCATGAGAAGAAAATATTTCTTGTTATTTATCTCCGGATTAAAGGGGAAAAAAGGAAAACAAGAAGAAATTTAAAAAATATCTGAAGCTAAAAATAACAAAGTAGAAGAATATCTGTTATTGATTATTAAGGATCAAGACGATGAATTTTTTCTACCACTTGCTAGTTGTGGGAGCCTTATAATAATAATAATAATAATAATTGGATGAACAACGAAAATGTAAGCGTAGAAATAAGATGATTTGAAGTGATGGTTAGTTAAAATAATCTGAGTGGATGGATAGTGAATTAAGGTTGATGTGGTGTGTATGAATGATTGATTGATGTTATTTAATTATATTAATAATATTGATGATAGTGGAGTTGAGTTAAAGTTGAGTTAAAATGTTGGAAACTTTTTGAAAATTTTCATAACCAAACACGCTCTATATTTGGGACTTTGAATGATGAAGATTCATAAATTGGTCCTTGTCATGAAATTCTCCTAACACTTAATACCACTTGAAGTCTTGAATTATGGGTTACATTATGCTTCGGATCAATAATTTTTGATGATTTTTCATGTTCTGCTGTTTTGATTACATATATATATATATATATATATATATATATATATATATGTATATATTGGAAAACTAATATTAAAATAAAAGAATGTAAATAACCTATCATAAAAAATTGGTTCGGAATGAAAAGAAAAATTATTAGAAAGCAAAGTTTGATTGTAAAAGAGATTAGATTTCATCTAATCCGAAATGTGATAAATGGATGGATATGTGATGGAGACGAGATTGCATTAGCCTTTTTGGACAAGCATGATGGTCTAGCATTATTAGTTTAATTATTTATTTCCTTTATTATTAAGGATCAAATTTAAGAATGCTGATTTATGACAGGTTCTAAATTTAAAGCTCTCTCATATGCAATCTAAATGTGAACCAAGAAAAAAAAAAAAAATCAGTTCACACCACTTTTCATGTCCATGTGCAGTTCTAGCGTCTAATCCCTGTATGCCCCACTCCCCACAGTTGTTACTCGTTACTCAAACAATATCACAAAACATGATAAGGTTGTGTTAAAAAAAGTACGAAGTGTATTTTGCTTAGCTTAAGAATGATAATTATTTTATAAATTCAAAAGTTAAAAGCGAGAAAGACGAATTTAAATGATATAGTGAACAGTTGTTGTATCATTTTAAATGATAATTTTCATTTTGCGCTTTAATGATAACAATATTGTAGTTTGAACTGTACAACCCGTTTTCTTGTAGTTTTTAGGTTTGGTATTTTTACAAATATAGCTTTCAAAGGGATTTGTTAATAGTTTTATTATGTCCTGTAATAGTTTGGGAAACACTATTGTTGAAATATATGTGATTATCTTCATTTCCTTTGCAAAAAGATAAAAACTAAAAGAAAGAGTATGTCTTTGTTATATTTGAACGCATTTTATGTAATGAGATTTCTTAACTATATGTCTCTTTCATTGGATTTCAGTAAGTTGTATATGATGAAATTCTTAACTATATTCATTTTCCACATGATTACATACATGCATTAAAGAAGGCTCAAAAGACATAATGTGTTTGCACGGCCAGTTGCCTCTTAGTATAATATTATGAATATATATATATATATATATATCCGTTAAATATAAAAAATTAATTTATTTATTGTTTATTATACCAATTTAAATAAAACATAAAATAAAAAATGACCATATACTTCAAAATTAGTATTAAATTTTAATATTTATTCTACATGATGCACTAATACTAAAGCTAGTCCAAAGAGAAAAAAAAAAAGGAAAACGAAAAAGAGAAAAAGATTAGTCTCAGCCCCCAACCCAATTGTGAAACTTAAATGGCAAAAAATGCATATTATTATGAGCAAACAAAAAAGAATGGCCCAATAATCAGAACTACCATAGTCCAGCTCAAATAAAGCCTGAAAATCGCACTCCGAATTCTCTTCCCTCGCAACCTCGCTCCCTTTCAATTTGGGGAAAAAAAAAAAAGAAAAAAATGAGAAGACTTACACTGCAGGTTGCAAGTAAGCATTAGAAGAGGTGAGAGTGATAATATGGTACACACCAAATGGTGGTTATACACAAGAAAAATACCTGTATCTTTCATTTTGTGATTCTTTTTGTTGTTGGCTCCATCCAATTGTACCAGTTCTTGCCGTGATTGGTATAATGATGGGTTCGCATAAACTAGTGATCTTGTTGGTTGTGCAAGAGTGGAGTTTTGGTTGTTTTTTTCATGTGGGTTCTTCTTTCCATTACATGTGTTCAACGAAAAGCTTGAGTTGGCACTGATGCATTTGCATTATACATTTATTTATCTTTATCCATAGTTTTGAACTTAATTGAATTTGATATAAATGCTCGTGGTTAGGCCAAAAGCATGATCTTCAAGTAAGCTATGATGAGTGTAGCATTATTCTGTCTTCTTTATGTGTAAATTTGAAATGAGTGGAAATCAACCAGTCTTTTTGCTTTGAATGC
Organism: Striga asiatica; assembly: GCA_008636005.1. Classification (NCBI taxonomy): domain Eukaryota; kingdom Viridiplantae; phylum Streptophyta; class Magnoliopsida; order Lamiales; family Orobanchaceae; genus Striga; species Striga asiatica. The sequence goes on along the minus strand of BKCP01004516.1, from coordinate 2,767,735 downwards.
TTGTTGTATCATCCAATCACAGAAAATTCTTTCTAACTGGAACAATTGACTCTTCATTTGCAGAAACCTATATCTTTGTCCATAAGAAAAAAACCAACCCATGTCTCGAATTGCATTCCTACAAAAACTTGTTAGACAAGTCAACCCACTCATGGCCCAAAGGCTCCAGCCCTACGCCACAATGCTCCAATCCACTGTCCACAACCCAACAAACTCCCCCCAAAATATGACCATAATACCCCAGCTACCAATTGGCCAAAATATCCCCAGAAAGGACAAAATCACTTTCCTTGTGAACTCGCTTACAGTCCTCTCGGACAACAAACAGCTCATCTACAGCACGCTCGATGCATGGATCGCATGGGAACGCGACTTCCCAATTGGGGCCATTAAAAATGTCATTCTTGCCCTTGAGAAGCAAAACCAGTGGCACCGAGTAATTCAGGTGATCAAGTGGATGCTTAGCAAAGGGCAAGGGACTACAAGAGGGACTTACGGGCAGCTGATTGAAGCCCTTGACAGGGACAACAGAGTGGAGGAAGCAAACGAGGTCTGGAAAAAGAAACTCGCGTTTGATTTGCATTCGGTCCCTTGGAAGCTGTGCAAGATGATGATTTCGGTTTACTACCGTAATAATATGCTGGAGGAGCTCGTGGGACTTTTTGAGGGTTTGGAGGATTTTGACAGGAAACCGCCTGAGAAATCGATAGTGCAGAAAGTGGCGAATGCGTACGAGGTGCTTGGGCTGGTGGAGGAGAAAAGGCGGGTGCTCGACAAGTATAAGGGCCTGTTTGAGGAGACATCATTGAAGAAAGCGAGGAGGGGAAGGAGGCTGAGCCAGGAAGGTTGAACTTGGGTTTTCCGTGGTTTATAGATATGTGACTAAGCTGCTTTCTTGGATAATGTTGACTTGCCTTGTGCTTAAGAATCTTTTAGATTGTGGGAATTCTTTTTGTAGATGGCTAGTTGCTAGAAGGACAATTTGAATTTTAAAAGAAAATTGGTGTTTTTCCTTTTGTTTCCTTTGTCTTTTCTTTTTCCAGACCTTTTTTTGACGTCTTTTTAACTAAAAAATTTTATCAACTTGGATTCAAACTGTGTAATACCCAGCCAACCGAGTCAAACAAGGCAAAACCCAGATGTGACAAAGCTCGACCAAGTCAGAGGTGATGGTTATTCAAACATGCTATAATATGCCTACAAATTTTAAAATTTGGTTGATTTCAAATTCTTGGCTTCAAATTCATCCATTCAAATTAAGCCTTTGTAGAAATGATTATGCTTAAAATTATGTCACAACCTTTATAAAGGTCAAATCTTTATATTATCCTTTTATCTTAACATTTTTTTTTTTTTTTTACGTAATTAGATCTATGGACGCTACGTATCATACAGAGTTAACCAAAAATTAGTTATGATGTAAATATTATCCTTCAACCGTTGATATATTTCGCCGTGTCATGAATTTACTCTAATACTAGCTTATTCTAGAAGCTAGAGAAATTTTCATATATATATGCCGTAGGCCTAATATTTCAGCCCAATAACTTATGCCCAACATTAGGTAATATGCCCAAAAATAAGCTTAAGATTTCTGCCCAATCACCAACACCAATTTACATATATATAGACTATATATTCTATATAAACTTTCATCAACATGGGATTTGGATAAGATTTTTCTTTTCCACATATACAAGATGTTTCTCTCACCTGTTGTTCGCTTTCTCTCCCTGCATATTAAACATGCAATCATTTAATGCGAAATAATCGTAGCCAAAACGAAAAAGATAGAAAAAAGATATATACGAATTCCGATGACTAGAATCAAGGGATTGACGAATTCAAAAAATTCAAACGGGATTGTCTGTTAATCCATATCTTGAATAAAAAAAATGCTCCGATTGGGATTGGAATGCAAAAAAATTGTTCTCCGTGAAATATTATTCTTCGTGAAATCTTCACTGATCAAAAACTTCAGAAGGTAATTTTGTGTTTGTGTTTTTTTATGTAGTGTTCTATTACAATAGTGGTGTGTGTTTTTTTGTTTGTTCTTTAATTTTGATCGTTTATGATGTGGCCTAGAGTGATATAGCAGCATTAAGACGTCTGACATAAGAAGATTTAGAAGACGATGATTTTTACAGAGGATTCGCCTGAACATGGTGTAGATACTATGTTGAAAACAGCAAAATATAAGGAATATAAACTAGAAATAAACAATTCCAGAACACTTGGAGTTGTGGTCGACGGATGCATGAATGCTGATATTATGGTCGGCAAAACGTTCAGAGATAAAAGTGTTTCGTGTGTCTAAATGCTTCAAATAAAGCGTGGAATCATTGTAGACCTATTATTGTTGTCAATGGTACTCTCCTTAGATCGGCTTAGGAGGTACGACAAGGCCGGAGTTTCAGAGGGGGTGTGCTTTGGCAGTGGTGAGATGGGCTCTGTTTACTGCCACGTAACTATGATGGTGGGGATTTTAGTTCGGATTATTTGAGTTTTGACACTGATTTGATGTTTGTATGAGAAAGTAAATCTTTGGCAAATAAAATCATAATCTTCGTCAATGGCTTGTGCGTGATAATATTTTGTTTATCTACCATTTATGTTCAGTATAACTTATTATGCTTATGTGTGATCTGTNTATTCTTGATCTTAGAATCAGACGAGACGGAGCGGATGGAGAGGAATCACCTCGACTAGCTAGTCGGGTTCGATTCCCATAAGGGATAGGTACTCATTTCCGGATCGGGGGATATCTCCCGCAAAAGCAGTGGTGTTCTGATGATCTTAATTCTCATTTGGCTGAGCCAACAAGTGAATTACAGGTCGAGCTGACATAGGCGGGGACCAGACCCGTCTGAACCTAGCCTCCCATCTTAAAACTACTGGATTTCTCGTTTACGTTCTGTATATAAAAATGACGGGGATAAATAAATAACTACAAGTACTATACTTCAGTTTACAAAAGTATATATCATGTTTTAAGATATACATAATATATACACAATATATACTGTTGTTTATACTTTAGCAAACATATCATTTAGGATATAATTTGTTAAACATTTACTTTAGCATATACGCAACCTATATTTTACCATACAATCAAGTTAACACAACATTTATTTTATTTAAATAGAACAATACCATCCAATGGGATATGAATACCCATTTGTTTTCTCTCAACTAAATGCCACATATAGCTATATTGATAAACCTCAATGTAGTAATTGTCATGTAATATTGTTCAACACAATAGAAAGTAGGTGTTCCATGTAAAATTTTACACAACATACACGTTAGTTAAACATGTACACGGCAGCCGCGGGTGGGTGTGAGAGAGAAACACACAATTTTTTTATTGTTAATTCCGTTTTTTTTTTTCTGGTGAAGACGGTGTACGACAGTCGAGGTCTGAGAGAGAAAATGCATGAGTTTTTTATTGATTTCCTTTGCGTGTGGAAGGAAGGATAATATCTCTTCCCGATATTCATGCAATGAGATAACTACCATTAATGTTTAAAAATTGCTGAAAATAAAATTGTTACGTTAATTAATTAAATATTTCTGCAGAAAGCTCGCACATGTAAGGAATGCGACCTGCGCCTTCCCAATGCGACCTAGAGCAAGATCCGTGTGTTCCCTGCACGACCTGCGTTGCCCTACGCGACCAGCCAGCGAGACCAACAATCTTCTCGCAAGACCCACGTGCCCAGTGCGACTTATCCCGCATTCTATGTCTCGTGCGCAAAATCTCAGCGACCCATGTTGTCCCAGTGCCTAGCGTCCGTGTGTGTAGCGTGACCCACGTGCTTCCAAGCCCAACATGGGTGCCCAGTGCGGCAGTCCACAAGCAGCGCACCAGACCTGGTCCAGTCCGGTCTAGTCTGGCCTATAAGCAGTCCAAACCCGTCCGGTTCAGCCCAGAAGGCCCGGCGAGCCCACGGTAACCTCGGGGCAGTTCGACTTAGCCACCGATGGTTGAGACGGTCCAACGCAAGCGGCGAGCGACTGGAGACATGAGACGCAAGAACGGTCGAGATCTGGTGATGGTGAGGCCAAGTATGGGAACCCAACAGACTCTGAGGTTCAAATGGTCTCCACCAGCGGAAATTAGAAACGTCTCACAGTCGGAAAAAATATTAAACCGTAAGTACTCATCCTAACAATAGATTCCGTTGCGTTAGGTTTTATTTTTAATATATTCGAATGCGCACGAGGACGACGATCCTCATAGAACCCAACAACCCTGCCAGAGATACTCTCATTCGCGATCGTCGTATACATGGTGATTACCACCGGATCGAGCACCGAGACAGAGGCTTGAAATTTTGCACAGTCGTCGATTTGATTGTGATTGAATAATAAATTGAATTTTAGAATTAGGGTTTTATTAATGATGTTCGGTTTTTGTGATCGAGGCTTTGATTCAGATCGTGAAGAAGACGGGGTGTCAGAGGATAGCACAAGGAGTTCCATGGTAAAAGTGATGGCGTGGCAGAGGCCGGCGTCGGCCCGAAGGGAATGAAATGGCGGTGCAAAGAGATCAATGGCGGTGATGTATTCTCTGAGAATCAGTCGAAGATAATGAAACGTAGATGGTAGCGTGAAAGAGACGTCGTCGGTAGTAGAAGATGATGGGCGGAGACGGGTGGCGTTGGGCGACGACGGGTGTGAATTGTGCATGGTGTGTGTTTTGTGTTTGTGTGTGTGTGTGTGTTAGTGTGTGAAAGAAACGACAAGATAGTGGGATTGGGTGGGGCCCACCGTGTGGGTGGACGATTTGTAATTTTGTGTAATGATCGTTTTACCCTTATTGGGTGGTCAAATGGATATATTTGACCAAAATATGTACACATATTTATGAGAATGCCACAACATATTTGACTGTCATTTACTAAAATTTGACTTGATCATGGTTGTTGACTCGATGGATCGAATGGCCACACTTATTTTTATTTATTTTACTATCTACAATTCTTATTGGATCCTAACCACATATATAAAACGTAACAATTTTATTAATTAAGTGTAATCACGTTTTATTAATTATTCTATCATACGATAGTTATTACTAAAATCAACTAATTATAATTTACACTAAATGGTATATGTAAGTTACATAATGATTAAAATTTACATTGCATTTTTTTCAAGCTATTTACTTCAAAAATATTATTAGTTTTTTAATCATCGAATTAATATCATGCCATGGAAAAACCCCTTAAACAACAACGATAATAAATATTATTGTTTCAATATTTTTTCTATGTAATTAACTTTCCATAATACCTCAAAATAACAATAAATATGTTATGTATTACATTTTATGCGATCAATATAGAGATTCATGTGTAGTTAAATAATTTATATTTATATTGTTCATTTATTAATAAACAAATTTATAAAATGTGATATATACATTATCTATTTTATAATTTTAATATCATATATATACATAATTTATAATACTCTGTAATTTATATTTGTACACATGCACATGATCAACTACTAGTAGGTCTAATAATCAACTACCAATGGTGGCCAGAAACTAAAGATGGACCTAGCAGAATCAAGCACTAGCCAAAAGGAGATGAGAAAAGCAAGAAGAACCTGGAGAATGGGAGCTAAGGGGAAACTAAAGCACTTTGTGTGGAAAGGGATCAACAACATCCTTCCAGTCCTTTGCAATATCAGTTGAAGAGGAATCCAGGTGGATCAAAGGTGCAAGTTGTGTGGAGAGGACTTTAAGACACAAGAACACCTTTTCTTTCAATGTAAAAGAGCAAAACTTATTTGGAAGCTCTCCCCAATCTCTTGGGAAGGCATACACATACACAGAACGAAGGAACCCGCTTCAGAACCTGGTGGATGCAACTTTGCTCACTACCCCTCAGCCCCATAAATGATGACAGAATCTAGCTCACCACATACCTGTTGTGGTGGATTTGGAAAACCCATAATCTTTGGGTTTTTGAAAACACCCTCAGATCAGAATTTGACACTGTACATATAGCTGTTAGAGAGTGGCTTAAGTTCTCTTGTTTAAATTCTAGTTAGTTACTTTGTAGTCTTTTGATAACTAGTTAGGATCCCTCTGGATCAATGGCTAGCTATTTTTGTTGCCACCTTCTCTTGTTAAGAGTAGGTTTCTTAGCTTGGGAGATTGAGACTAACCCTGGTTTCTTTGTTTTATCAATGCTAGGGAAAGCCTCATCTTTCATTATTGGAAGCTGTTGCACTTCCATTTTCAGTCTGCTTTGCGCTGAATTGTATTGAACTTTGTTCTCCTTTTGTTGTTGGTATAGTATCCTGTAGTTTCGAAAAANATGTGTAATGTACTGGCGCATACAAAGATCGGCATACTTTGCACTGCACAAATCACATTGCCCGTCGTCTTAAAACCAATTCAATAGCTTTTTGTTGAGGCTTTGTTAAGCTCTGCATTCGAGAAATCAAGACTCAAATGGGACTCCATATTCCAGAAGAGTTACTGCTGTCAAAGGGGTAAAATTTATAATCGGCAAACTTGATAGAATGTAACTAGACCTGAAATAGATGTTCAAAATATGGTCTGTCGCCCTCCGAGAATTTTGCCAGGGATTCGAAAAGAACGTTCACTAAATTCATCTGCATAATAGATGTTAAAAGAAAAGTGAATAAACAAAATATTCGGGGAAGTTGTGGGCAACAGTTAGCAATCAAATATAAGGTTTACCTCATTTAGAGGATCCACACCACTAAGAAGATCATCTTCATAGTCATCTTCTTGGTCCTTAAATAAGTCAATGGAACCAAATTCAACTCAGAAGAATCAAAGGAGAATTGGATAATTAGATAATTGAAGAATCAAGCACAATGAGTTCATTCTAAATACAACAAAATTTCTATTTCCAATTGAAAGAACGCCCCCCTTAAAATTTGTTTCTATTGCAAATTAGACAATAAGGAGTGTATTGATTTAATGCATTACAAAATTTGTTCCAATTTTTACTAATTTAGATTCAGAGGAACTTGAATTTTCGTGATACGACTAAATGTGGAGGGTAACTTTAGTAGTTAACCCTTAAAAGATTGGAAATGTTTAAAGATGAGCAGCTAGTCAAACCTCATTAAAAGCCTTTGCCATGGCATCGAGATATTCATAAGTAGGTCTGCCATGTGATGCGGAATTAGCAGAAGAATATAAGAAATCACCATCTTCATTCTCAACTTCTTCCCAGTCGCTATCCTGCCAAAATAAATTTTGCCAAGATTTTCTAAATCCAGCTTCACAGTCATGGATGTGATAATGGAAATGTGAATTAAGTTACGGCAAACTACCTCATTATCCCCATCTACTTGGTCTTGGATTTCTATTAAAGTTTGTTCTTGGATTTCTATTAAAGTGTCTGCCAGTATAGCCAGAATCTATTGTGCCCAGAAAGCACGTAAGAATGGTAAATTAAAACTAAATCTTTAATAAGGAATCGAAAAGAAAAAATAAAAAGAGAACATCAATTACAAACCATTTTTCACTTTCACATTAATTTGAAAAGAACGTGCATAAATCAATACCTTAGCAGGAAGTGGCACAACTGTCCATTGATCTGGTATTCTCCTGGCTTTTGAGCGAGTCGTTATGCCTGTGTAAGACTATAAAATATATAAGATGGAGTGAGCTTTTTGAGAAGGTATAATAAGTGGCAGATGTATAAGGAGTAAAATCTAACCTTGATAAGTTGGCCTTTAACGTTAATGTTCCCCAATTCAACATGTCTAGTCAAGAGCAACAAAGCCAAAGCAGTAGTTGTCACTTTGATTTGGTAGGCTCCTTGAATTTCCCCTGGATGTAATAAGCAAAACAACCAAATCGATGGATTAACAAATTTTCTAAATGAAGTGAATGTTTATGTTGAAAAACGAAAAGGAAAATGAAAGAAGAAACAGGAATAAAGAATAAGGAATAAAGAAACACAAATAAACAAAAGTCTAATTTACATGAGGACTTGCCTTGGTGTTGGGTCCATTCGAACATTACATAAGAAAATGAGTTTAGATGACCTTTGGCAGGGATAGAGACAAGCATGTCAACAAATTGTTCTACATGTGGGACACTCATGTGGACCTACATTAAGGAAAATAACTTATGCTGTCGATATTTTATCGAAAAAAAAAAATCTACTTTGGAAAATATTTTTATAAGAAAATCTGACCAGTCTCGCAAAAATCAGAAGCAATGAACATTTCAGTCCCGCAATCCATGAAGACTGCATGCGTCTGATAAGTGCAGTCACGAGATCCCTGATCTGCTGCGCCATTTGTGAAGGCAAATGTAAAATAAGCTGTAGAATGTAGCTGCCAACAAAAAGCGATCCGGAACTTTCTAGTTCAGGGTCTAGAAGCCTGCACAACAAGATAACAGCAGAAATCTTACTAACTTGTATTTCGCATTTATGTAAGGGGATGAGGGCATTTATTACTGAAAATATATAGCACAATGAATAAACATACCTCAGACTCATGCATAAAGTATCATATTATAGTAGCTACAGTTTACATATGCGTAATTAACATCTCCTCAATATAGAAAACTATATTTGGGTGACAAAGCGTGTACAGTACCCTTGAAGTTTAGCAGTTTTTTTTTTTTTTCTAAATGTGAAAAGAGAGAAATAAAGAAAGAAAAAACACATGGCTATCTCTTAAAACTACAAATCACCCCATGATATTGGTTTATATTTAACAAATTGCATCATTAAAGTGGCAGCTTGTACAACAAGCACATATCTCAAGGATATTGGAATTTTTGAACTACTTCAACTATCCCTCTTTTCTTGAATGAGACAGAAACATATTTAGTTCCTGCAGAATTAATGTAACTAAAACATCTTCTTAACATTGTACAATCAGCTACCACAAACAAGAGCTTCATGTTGTAAGCAGATATGAAATCTCAATACCACAGGACAATATAGTGATTTAAACAAAAGGGCCATACACAATAACAAGAAAAAATGAGCACATCACCTCGAAGCTACATCCAGCAAACTTCTCATTGTGAAACCAGGATCACCAGACCAAGAAAGCATATCTTGTTTCCCAACGGACACAAGTGCAGCTAAGCACTGGGTTGCATTCTGTTATACATGTATCATCCCGTTGTTAGTATCATATTTTAATATAGAAGCTAATTACATGTTTTAAGGTAAGTGAAAAAAAAAAAAAAAGTTAACCTGCATTTCACTATGGTCAGTACTCTGGAGAACTATTCTCACGACAGGATCAAATGAAACTTGAAAGAGTGCTTTTACCACATCAACAGGGGCATTCTGCGAAATAATATGTTGCAGTCGTAAGCACTATACAAATCATAATATGCAAACACCAATCATAATGTAAAAACGGCTATTTATTACCTTTATCAGCATTGTGACAAGATCTAAAGAACCGGCAACTAAACCATCGGGTTGCTGTTGCGGCTGAAAAATGTGAACAGTATCATTTCAAAACGAAAAATACAAATATCTATTGTTTAATAGTTTTCCTTCGAAACAGTATCATATAAAAATGAAAAACACAAATATCTATTGTTTAATAGTTTTCCTTCGATTATTAGAGATAGGTAAAGATTTGCATACACTACTGAGGATTGGCCCGATGTAGGGGATAACTCGAGAAACCAGTGGATGAATACACCCAGGGGCCTTTTTTATGGCCTGAAAAGGTGCAAAACACAAGGCAGTAAGGAATTGCCGCTTAAAGAACACCAGAAGTTACAAATTTCAGCTAACGTTAACTTAAACTGTCAATCCTGAGAATTTCAAATAAGAAACAGTTGATATTGTTAGGGTCGGGACATGCAAAACATTTGTCAGCAATAATGTACAGACAACTAAAGCAATTATAAGGTTTTTGGGGAGTTAAATACATCTTCAAGAAATATGCTAGTTTCCAGCACAGATAGATACAGAATACATTGACATGCCCCACATAATCCAAGTTACAACAATGGGAAATGGGTAAGCGAATAAAAGTAAATATAAACTCAAAGTTACCTCCAAAACCTCTAGAACATCTATACTGATGAATGGGTCAGAAACATGAGAAGCCCACATGTTGAGCATGATAGGAGATAAAACTGGCTCTATTGATGCCGCAACTTCATGACCTGTAAGGGAAAATACCCAATGTGAGCTTCTCCTGGTTGAGTGTCAGATGCCGAAACAAACAAAATCAATAAAACATGAAACTATCTGAACATCAAACTGGAAGTTTAATTGCACTAACCAGCTGCCACGGCTGCTTGCAGAGTTTCAAGTATTAAATGCATAGTTTCATCAGAGGCCTGCAAAGAAATAAAAAACATAACATAATTAAATATTGAACAGATCTGGCAACCAGGGACAAAACACACACCAGGTACATTTCACTTTACATTTTTTAGAAGATCTATAAGTGACGAGAATAAGTCAAATGCAAACTGTTGAACAATTCCAGTGGTGGCATCTGGTAAAAGTTGGGATAAAGCTCGACAAGCACCAACTTTAACTGGTGGAGGTCTGTAAAAGAAGGAACAATGAGTGATATCATGTTGGAGTTTAAAAACCCAGAAAACCCAAGATCTTACACATCCATTCCAACTGTCTTAATAGCAGCGTATAGGAACTGCTCTGTTACTTGGTTGTCCATCTGTCCATATAATTAAAACCAAATGAGATCTTGCAGGAACATGAAAGAGCTGTGTTTAGGATAACGAAGGCAGGCAGAGGAAAAGGGAGGCTGTTCAGTTTTCACTAATAACCATGGAAGAAAATCTTGCAACAGAGGAAAATAAGCGGGCACAAAGAAAGGGGTAGTCATGGACGCCTGCAAATAAACAAGGATCTTTGTATTTCTTTAGAAAAAAAATAAAGCTTGAATTAGCAGGAAGCAAAGAATTTTCAATACATCTTATAGTCATGTCTCACCTGTTGCCATGTCATCAGTTAAAATTTGCCCTAGCATAGGTCCAACTGTAGAACCAGAAACCTAAGAAATCAAAACATAAGACATTAAACAAACTAGTAACCCAGCATCCATAGAGAATAGAAACCAAAAAAGGAATATGTCTAGCTATCAGTTATTGGTGGGGCAAGGGCCAACCTCTACTTCAAGCAACTGTTCAGCCACAGAAGCCAAAGCATACAGGGCAGCCTCTCTTAACTGCCAGCACGTTGATAAGTTAAATGATTTTAAAGGAAAAATAGTAATAATAAATTGAAAACCAGTTTAGCAAGTTACAATGTCCATATAACATTTTTCTAAAGTAAATCAAGTCATGAATTTGTTCGACTTACTCTCCACCAACCAGGAGAGCCAGTATCTTTCGCCTGTTGGGACTCACTTATTCGACTTTTTACAGAGTCGATCACAGCATTTATGCCTTCGGTCCCGCAGTTAGATATTACCTCTTCCAGCAGAAGTGCACCTGCAAGGAATAAAAAATCCACACGGTAGAAAAATAATTTAAACAAAAAAAAATCCATGAGATGCAATCTCTGGGTTTATACAAGAATGTAGTGGGTGAGATGACAAGCAGGAAAACAATAAATTAATCTACATATTTTACTAGAGTAGAAAGACTTTGCAACACACATATTTACGCCACAGCATGTCTCATAGCATAGGTTATCGATGCATAAGTCTTCGTATAGCACGCCCACAACCACATACACAGAAACATACAGGTGAAAAGAAGAGGAATTTATAAATGACAAAAAAAGACAGGTAAAACAAAAACAAGAACACTCATGCGGTCATAAAGGCCTGTTAGAACAGAAAATCATCTTTGGCGAACAAAATTAATCGACAACCAACGAGATCAGAAGTAAGTTTAGTAGTATCCAGCATACCACCATGATTTTCTCTATAAGTTGCAAGACAAGATCAAGTACACATATACAGAAGTTGGAAGATAAAATGCATATATACACACACATGACCATGAAGGGTAAACATTCTGCCAGTAGCAGAAATTAAGGAACAAAGTATTGCCAATTCCAGAAACTATTTACCAGATACACGACAACTGTAAGTATTGTCATCCTCATCAGCGACATACTGGTTAGGATCGAGGGACCAGGTATGAACCTACATCCATGTCATACAAACAAAAGATGATGAGAAGTACAAAGAAAAGAAAGAAGAAATTGACTTGAGTTGCTCCTATAAAAAGTAATCTCACAAGTAGTATCTTTGACAGTAAAAATAGATCATGCATATGTAGCTAGCAGCAGACTAACTAGAAAAGCAAGTTGAAACTTTAATACAAAATTGCTCACCCTAAGTTTCAAAACTAAAAAAATCTAAGAAAAACAGGTGGAAACACTCAACAAAAGAAAATGTCACAGTATCATTGGGCCCAACCGCAGCATATACACATTCGGATATAAACTTAGAGAGAGGGGTATAGGGGGAGTACCTGTTGTTCCGTCATTTGAAGGAAACCAATAGTGTAGTAGACTAACTCTTTTAAATTGTTCATAACAACCTACATGAGAAAATAAAGACTTCCGAAAAATCCGAAAGTGGAATCCAGAGCAAGACAATAGGGAGTTGGCTTTGCAGCATACCTTCATAAACCTCGGGCTTCCAATAACAGTCAATAAAAATTCAAACAACTGCACACCCAAAGACCAGGAATTGCATGTCAAATACAAAAATGCAATTATTCCACAATCACCCAACCAAAAGATGAACAATTTTCTATTAAGATCTTTAATTGTCATCAAAGTTCACACATGCACAATACACAAGTGTTATACACACAATACAAGCACATGCTACACACACTTCCCATGCATTCACAAACATGCTATACACTCTCAAGCTGACATGCTATACACCGAACACACACCACACACATTTAACACATACACACCGCACACATTCTACACACAATTTCAGGAAAGAAGAAAATGACAACAACCCTTTCAGACCCAGCTCTATGATTAGATATGTTCCAACCAGATGAAAGAAACAAAACCTGTCACTGTAAGGAGTCAGCACCAGTTTACAGTTTAGTCATGAAGTTTTATTTGATGATACTTATCCTTGACCAAACTTCATAGAACAAGAGTGTACTAACCTGGATAACAAAGGACTCAAGACTTTTCTCAGCACCATCAGAATCATACCGACCATCATAGGAATCTTCAACGCCTTCAATCACTGAGCGCTCATAAACTCCCAACGATGATACAAGTGTTTGCCACAATGGCCCCAGAATTACTGAAATACCGCCAGAATGAGAAACTATGAGAATAAGAACAAAAGGATGGGNGAAACAATGTATCATCATAACCAGGGTACTATACCAGAACACTTGATCTACATACCTGCAAAATGAGTTTCTGTAATGGTGGGAAAGTTCTGAATGAACTGATTCAAACACTTCAACACCTGGACAGCCGGTAAAATGAATTGGTAGAAGTCAACAGTCTGTGAACGGACATCATCAAGAAAATTTAAAGAAAAAAGGAACTAGGAAAAAATAAACCTCCATCCGTATGCTCCAATCATCAGGATCTTCAGATGGCACCGGGTGTTTCAAGATTGACGAGAAATGGTCCATCCAAGGTTGGAGCAATGGTAACATTAGGGCAGTTGTTTCTGTCTACTTACCACAAAACAAGTAAGTATGGTTTTTTTTTTTCCCAATAAATTATGTGCATTTTATCAATTGGTTGAGCTAAGTGAATACCTTGTACACACCACTCATAGCCCCAATCATTGAAGTACAATTATAAATTACTGACAGAGCTTTAGACCTCAGACTTTTGTCATAGATCTGGTCATTTGAATCCACAGATAGATAAGAAGTTGATCGAAGAGTACCCTCTATATCACAACATTAATGAATTCTAGGGGCAATCTAGCAGTGTATTTGTAAGCAACAGAAGATAAAAAAATACATGAAGTACAAAATAAATAAAAAGTAGAATGAAATAAAAATAACTATGTGGAAAGCAAAAAGGACCTATTGAATTTCCTTGTATATTAAAATTTGTTACCAGTGCTTCATTAGAAGCTAAATAAACATAAAACTAATAATAAATATCCACAAAAAACCAAAAATAAATTATGTGTTTTCGGTAAGTCGGTGTCCATTTCCATTGCCAGCCTTAATTACCTCTTTCCCTAAAAGATTTAAACATTTTAGACTTCTTCTGAATGCAATCGACAATCTCCATAAATACAACATGCAAGGTAATGGACAAGGTTAACCTGAGGAGAGGACATAATCGCGTGCAAGCATGGGAATAAAACTGGGACTAGTTGGGGCACCATCTTGTCATCCATGTCCGAGGAAAGAAGAGACAAGCATCGTAAAGCTCCATGTACTGCATAAAACAAAAAGGTAAGTTCCCCTTTACTTTCGAGAAATGTTTAGCATATTATAAAGACATATTAAGTACTCACCAGCATTCAGTTTACTCTGGTCGTTAATTAAATTTAAAAGAAAAGGCACTAATTCAGGCCAATCTTCTGGCCAATCATACTGCGCAATCGCCGATACAGCCACACTTACTGCAGTGCAGATCTTCTTACTAGGATCATCAAGCAATGATAAAAGTAGTCCTTTCACAGCTGCCTGATAGAATAAGAGAAATATGTGATATATTAACATGTAATCAACCCTTTCCAGCTTCATCTATCTTACATGTCTCCAAATTATCAATGCCAGTCAAGCTGAGCAGAAACGTAAGTTCGTCAAATTTAATACCCAGATATATAGTAGAGAACAAAGTATCTAAAGCTCTAAGCATTAAGCAAGACTAGATATCTTCATTAATTCCATATTACCTCAGAAAGAAACGTGAAACAAAGATTTAAGACAAGAAATATTGTCAATATACTGCAGCTCAGGATACATTTTAAGTAGGTTTTTAATAAAGTAAAAACATATTATTCAAAAAGGTGGATCTTATCTACAAATTGTATAACAGCTTTGATATATTTTCGAGTGCACCTTCTCATTGCTCTCAACAACGGGATGCTCAAAGCCTTCCTCATCCTCATTCCAGTGTTTTCTGATAAATTGTTTCAGCAAAACTGCTGCTAGGTGAATGCGTGTTAATCTCACAATGGCTAAGCTAAAAAGAACTGGACTGGACTATATGTAACGCATAGGAGTAGTAAATTACGTAAAAAAAAAAAAAGTAAATTATATATTTAAATCACAGCATCATCAAGGATATCTGCCGCAACCCAAATTGAAGTTCCCGGTGAGCTGCAATTCTAGCAAGAGCAACACCATAACCTTTGCAAATATTCAAAAGGTAACGTAAAATCAATTCGATATCTCGTACTGCAATAAATAACATAAAAGTAAAGAAAGCACAGAGAATTTGTCAAGGTGTCTAGATCCTCGAGACAGTGGCCACTGGTTATCAACTAACAGTAAAGTCATACTAAAAAGGAAACAACAGTGATCCTCTAGAAAATAAGCGGAAAACAATAAACCAATGAATCTGCTGTTACAGGTGATTTAGCAATTAAAGCTTTCACCTTTAGTCATAAAATGACATTGTTGCACAGCAAACTTGGCATCAGTCTTCAATTTATTAAATCAACATCATAACTGAAGCAAAGTTTATAGTAGCATCCCAAAAATAAAATAAGAAAATGCAAACTTTATCCATTGGAACTTGCTCTCGATTATCCTACATTTCTCAAAATTCCATAAAATCACATCCATTCAAGATTTCTCTTTTGTGTTCATAAACGGGGGAATTCCACTCATACAACAACAAATTCCATCTCTGGAAAGAACATTAATATCAAACGCTTGTGAGATCTGAAAACGATTTAATTAAGTCACCTGGTTGAAGGGACGCTTGCTGAAGCGAAGTCTCAGCGAAGGTTCTAGTTTGTTGGCTGGGATCGAGTGATGCGTTCAAGCAATTGATCAACCATTGCTGGTCCTGATCCATTTTCCCGTCTCTACCTACTGATAAAAGATCCCTGTAATCAAATGTGTGTGTGATTCGAGCAAACCTGTGCGCGCTTTGGGGTTGAGAAAAGTGCGGCAAAATGGAGGGAGTTTACAGAATGAGGTTTTCGTAATAGGGGGTCTTTTATATGGATTAGGGTTTATGAGCTGTTCTAATTTGATAGGTCATAGGTTCACTATTTGGTCAAATTTATACTAATATAAAAAGATTGTTGGAAAAATACTTAAATAGAAAGTTTGACTAACTAATTTAGGAAAATTTGTTTAAAAACCACGTACAATGTTGAGTTAAAAAAATGAAATTTGAAAGCAATATCTATTACTATATAATACAGTTAAGAAAAAAGATTTGAAAAAATACATAAAATTAATTTCATTTTGCCGCTCAAATATTTAATTTCCCCCTCAAATTTTATTTGAAATATTTGGCTAATGTTTTATATGGTAATAGATTTTATCACCTTTTTTTTAGCCAAATCCGATTTTATCATTTCACTTCCTCTTTTTTAGCCAAATCCGATTTTTATTATAGTAATAAATTTATCTTCCTTTTTTTTTTTTGGAAAATAATCGGATAGTGTTAATTGATACGTGATATGGTAAACAATCACATGATATTGTTAACAATCGGATATTGTTAATTGGTAAACAATCGGATAAGATTTTGGTAAACAATCGGATATTGTTAATTGGTAAACAACCGGATATTGTCAATTGTTAATTAGTAAACAAATTTTCACGTGATAGATTTAAATGTGGCTAAATTTTAGGAATACTGTGTATTTTGTATCCATAATTATCTAACATATATTCCTAACAGTACACGAAAATTGTGGACAATTAAAAGAATATTATGATACAAAATATCTCTAATCTATGAATAAGTTCATCGATCAAAATCATATATGATCACTCCAAAACAATTATCGGCGAACAATTGGGCTCCATCCTCCACATGAGGAGATGGGCACGTTGGAGCTCCACCGGGTTTTCTCCATGATCACGAGTAACTGAAACAGCGGAATATCGCGTTCCCGCTCGACGGATCAGAAAGGATCAAGTCTCGGTTACCGAACGATGGGAACACGACAAATCCTAATGGAAGAGAAGCTTCAGGCAAGGAAAATGAAATTTGATTTCTTTGTTTAAATAATAAAATTGGATCATCTATTTCTCACATATTTTAATCACTGTAATTTTTTTCTGCCAACCCGTAAGGGATAGCCTGTATGTTAATCAATATGTTACGCTAACATGTTTATATTAATATAAATAAAAATTTTAATAAATATATTTATTTCTTACATAACAAAACAAAAATAATAGTGTTACTTATTTAGTTCACCATGTAATAGTCAATTTTTTTTTCTTATGCTAGTACGTGTAACCCGTGCGATGCACGGGCAGTAATTATTTTGTGGAATATTATAAATCGAATGAGATGAATTAAAAAGTAATAAACATTTTAAATTTTAGTCATGAAATATATATATATATTTTTTTTTTTTATGTTTGTATAGGTGCTTTTTTGTATGGCTGTGATAGGATATATATTATCCCCACACTCGTTTTTAAGAGCAACAAATATCTTTTAACATCAAGAAATATGAAATAAAATATTTTGGATATTATAAATTGATGTGATAGATATCAAAGACTGTTTATCTCGTGAAAATGCTAGTTTTATGGCAATTTTAGAAAACAGTTACCATAGAATGTGGATTTTGTGATTATCTTGTTTATTATTTCAGTCATTTTATACATCGAATGAAAATGTAATATTCTAAATTATTTTGTACGTTCCATAAGTGATTTAGTTTGTCTAATTTGTAGTTCTTGTGATAATATATATTGACGTGATAAATTATTATGTTTATCAACTGAAATGAAAATATTAAATCAAGATTATAAAATTGTTACGTTAATATTGGATTTGTGATTATCTATTTATTTTACGATTTGTGATTATCTATTTATTTTAACATTTTTTTGGTGATTCATATCATTGTAATTTTATACATTGAATGAAAGTGTAATCTTTTAATTT
>BKCP01004516.1:2738618-2749341 GCA_008636005.1 Striga asiatica | reverse complement strand
ATTATTATTATTATTATTATTATTATTATTATTATTATTATTATTATCATCATTATTATTATTATTATTATTTATAAAAGTTATAAAAGTGTCATGGATCATTCTACAGTCAGGTACGCCTTGTACTTACCTCGTACCTACAGGTAGTCCTTAAATTGATGACATGTGTCCTAATTCTTAACTAAATAAATAAAAATTTGAAAGATTTCTTGTGTAAATACTAAACTACCCTTACTTAAAATAAATTATAAAATATATTATTTAACTAAAAATATATTTATGTAGAAGGTGTTTAATTATTCTTATATTATTATTTTATCAAAACACATTTACATATTCTAATTAAGCCACAAATTCTTACTAAATTGTATTTGTATTGAATACGATCAATCATCTTCATATTTTCTCCCTTTCGTTGTGAAAATTATCCTTTGAATTCTTCTTTATTCGATATCAATCATGATTCGAAGAGAACCGAATTTAAGATGAATTTGATGAATCGCTCTTCATCTTTTCTGGAGGTCAGTCTTATTGGGTTTGCTTCTTCTTCATATTTTCTTTTCCATTGTCCGCATTTTTTTTGGTATAATAATCTCAATCACTTCTGAAATCATATTCATGACTTATAACGTATTGAAGAAATATTGAATCTCCATTATCCATTCATTGATTGTGATTTTTGTTTTTAGTTGTTTCAAACCGATAAATAAAGGTAAGTATTTTGAATTCAATCGCATTTTGTCTTGCATGTATTTACATGATATATTCATTAATAATATTCATATATATTTTCAAAATATGATTGTTGCGTTTCCTTCCTTGTTCTACAAATTATTTTGACGAGAAATTATTTGATGTAAGGGTGCGGTTTATTTAAGAGATTCCATTGTTGTATTTGTGCTATTATTAAAAAAGCATTTTATATGCCCGACGAAATGTCTGACTGAGGATGACAACTGTGTTTTTTATTCCTAAATGTGCTTTACTCAATCGTGATATAATCTTGTTTGTTGATGTTGTATAAGGATTTGAGAGCCTACTTGACGCCATGATTAGCAGTGTCAAACGGGCCGGTCCGCTCCGGCCAGCGCTGGCCCGCGGTTCAAACGAGGCGGCCCAAAATGGCCCGCATTTCTACGGGCTGGGAAATCCATGGCCCATGGCCCACCCTCATTAGCCCGCGGGCCAAATCGGCCCGCCCGCGGGTTTTTTGGTATTATGCACTCTTATATTCTTTTTGGTTTGTTTATTCTTATATTTACTAGTATATTAATAAACTATTAAGGTTTCATGTGTAATGATGTTAAATATTTGACATCCAATTTTTATTTTTATTTTTTTATGAATAGTTATAGGGTATTCACGCGGAGGAAAGACTTAATTCACATAAAATATTATTTGATTCATTAATATTTTTATTATGTAAAAAAGTGTTTCTTGTGCATTCACAAATCTTAATATCATTGCTAAATTTTAAAAAATATAAAATAAATAAATATGGAAGAAGAAGAAGAAAAAAAGATGATAAAGACAAAATCCAACAAAATAAAAAAACGGGTTGGACGGCGGGGCGGGCCAAATAGGCCCACGATTGAACGGGCTGGCCAAGCAAAGGCCCAAGCCCGTCCATTTAGGCGGACGGACGGGCCAGCCCGTGGGCCATGGCCCGTTTTGGCAGTGCTAGCCATGATGAAAGCCAGGATGTGTTGAATAATCCCATTGTATCCATTTTATAGTCTTTGCCTGTTGAACGACAATGAATCCTACACCTATGCATATAATACGAATGCTCATTTGAAATAATGCACCCTAAACAGAGTTTAATTACTAATGCAGTCTGGTTTAATATTTGAAAAATGTATTGCCGAGCATTTGTGTAGGTCAATTGGTGTACGTTGATATCGAAGTGTTATGGTACTTTTACAAAGGTTCAATATGGAATGATCACTTTCACGCTGAGCCCAATAGACAATAGCCTTTCACCCTTTTAGATTTTCAGCTAGGCCCAATAATTTGGTCAATCCTTCATTTGTTTTCATCCCACATTGGGGAGACAAAGAAGAAAATTCAGGTATTTAAGTGATTTCAAAACCAACCCTATACAAAGTCCACAACTGGACCGCTGGGCCATCTGGATCGCCACCGGTTTAACGGGTTTAGCGGTTTTTAACTGGTCCAATAGGTTCTCAAGAAGTTTTGGGCCCTAGCGGTTTTCTTTTTTATCTCAAACCGGACCGGTTTCGTCGACAATCAAAAAGCCTTACCGAAATGTTCATGTGTCACAAGAAAAATGTAATTATTAGGACATCATCATCAAAGACCAGATCATTGCAATGTACGTTCCTAAAATTCAGAATGCATCCTTAATCTATATCAGCATCATCTATGAAAGGCTTCATTCTGGTGAATATGTGATTGTTCCCTTTTCTTCTTTACCCGGACTGTCCACTTCTTGCCACCATGATGAATAATAGCAGACTGATCGAATTTCCCCACCAACGCTTGATTCCATAATGTAGATGAAATCGTCTGATTGATAAAGAATATAATATTCTCCACTAATACATATTAAACAATATTTTTACGATTCATACACATAAGAAATTTCGCTTTGAAAAAAAATATATTTAAGAACTTGAATGACAATTAATAAAAAGAGATTTTTCAAGTACAAATACTTTATCTGTCCCTCGCAAGGGACAAGGGTGAATGAAGCCTGTATACTGAAGCAACCACCAATAGGTTCCACATCGATAGCACTCGCTTCATCGTTTTCAATGCAAGATCCAATAACAATTCTAGTTACTCTCTTACAACAAATAATGCTAAAATCATAGACAATAAATGTGTTTGGACCTCAAAGTTCAAAACACATTAACTTATTTTCCATCAGATAATTATCTCTTGCAAACTCCTCACATCCATTTGCAAAGCCAATCTTGGATTCAAAATGCTTCATCACAACCGGCCATTTGAACGCATCATCACCTTTGGTGTTCCGTAGGGTTCATTCTATTGGAATAATATCTTCGATGATGCGCCAATTGCAGGTGGGGGATTCTTTAATCTGAATGTTATTTGAGATACGCAAGTCGTATAGAAAAACCAATGAATTTTTGGCAAACCATTGGTGCAAGATAATATTTAGGAAACATGAATGATGAAAAATTTTACATTAATTTTTTAAGTGATGTACTACCAACAAATTTCAAAACATCCAAGCACAAATGATTATCAGAATAGAGAAACAAATCGCTTACCAATCTATTGTTATCGGGGGTCAACACAAATTTCATGAATCGGTTGATATCCAACAATTGAGGCATGCACCCAACCTGTCCGAGCAAATATTCCTGCACACTTGATTCTTTTGACACAAACTATATATTATCAAAGTGGAAAATACATAATTATTCACCAAGGCCAGTTTGAAAACCAAAAAATCTCCACATTTTATGTCTTTATCAAGAACAAAATCAGCTCATCCATTAGTGAAACATACTCTTTCACCCAAAATTTCAACTATCACGTCCCAACAACGCCCACAATCACTAGTGTCGATATGTACTATACGAGTGATGGGGAGCACCCCATCAAAATACCGATCATTGGTAGGGGGAATCGCATATTACCTACGACATCATCAAATTCTATCCACTTCATTATTGTTGTCACTTCTATCCTCGATGAGGCTCTCGGGGGCTCGAGCACCTCTATCCATGACCTCGAGGCCGTGAACAAGGACTTGGTCGCTGAGGTAAAGCGGCTCAATCGTCTGAAGGTTGAGCTGACCATTGAGTTATCCAAACGTGATCACCTCCACAAGGATGAGTTGAAGGCCAAAAAGGACGAGCTTGCGGTGTCCCGAGCTCGTCAGGTGGAGGCTGAGACCAAGCTCGAAAAGTCCATCAACCAAGCCGTCGCCCATGGTTGCCTAAAAGGTCGCCAGTCTTTTTTCCGCTCGTCTCTTGGTGAGGACTTCATCAGATTCTATCTCTAACAAGTCGTCGAGGACTTCTGTCGGTCTCCTCAATTCCTTCATAAACATGAGTGTATGCAACATCAACGACATTTATTCCTAGGTCGAGTGATTCTTCCTTCATAAACTTATACCGGCTACTCAAAGGTGTCCTCGAGAAGAAGCTTCTTCCTCATGTGATTCCTATACTAGATCATCCTCTCACTAAGGTCACTCCCGGGGGCACTCAAGTGGTTTCCAATGATGCCAATCCTTCGACCAATCCGGCTGGGACCTCAACCTCAAAACCTGATGGTGCCCAAACAAACCCTGCCGACCAGGCGAGCTCCTCTACCAATCCGGGCTTAGAAAAAGTGTTGTAACTTTACCTGATTTTGTTCAATTACTGTGAAACAATATTTGTAGTGTGATTTGAATGATAATTTCTTCCTTTAACCGTGGCTTGTTTTTGAGATGTTTGAGTGAAGTTTACATATATGCCTGATCATTAGTTGCTTCTTAAATAATTGAAGATTTCACCAAGTACGACCAAAGTTCAACCAGATTTTAACCAAGCATGTTACTAGGATATAACCAAGTGTACATCAGATATAGAACCAAGTATATTTCCCAAAAATTTTCCAAGTATTTCACCGAAATTAGGCCAAGTTTACCGTCGAAGTGAAGTTTGGTTTTGACCTGCCCCTAAGGTCACCTCATTTGAAAATGATGGGAAAGAATTACACCAAGTTACCTTTTTAATAGACCCACCCCTAGGGCCATCCAGTTTTTGTTTATGATAATGAGATAACTGATTTGGATTTGAAATGGTTGATCGATCTGCCACCGAGGCCTCCACAATGTGATTTCTTATATTGAAGCACCGACCTACCAGTTAAGTCTCCCACACTTTGCTTTACCTTAATGAATTTATGTTATCGAACTTTGGACGGGTGTTTGGTTGTTTTTGCTTCCTTCGAGATCATTGTCTTCTCCGCCTAGGATATGCTTTCTCGATCCACGTCTCCTTTTGGAGTAGTTAGCTCGCCCAACTTGACCTTCCTGGAACTGATACTTTTTTCCTGGAACACTTACCCAACCCCCCTCTAGGATCGTTCAAACAAGGACCACCCAGCTAGAAAGCCTTAGTCATGATAGGCTTGCCTTGAACACTTGCCTAACCCCTCTTTGGGGTCGTCCAAACAAGCGACCACCCAGGTCGAAAGCCTTAATCATGGTGATTTTTGGTCTTCAACACTTGCCCAACCCCCTCTGAGATTGTTCAAACAAGTGACCACTCAGCTCGAAAGCCTTAATCATGTTGGATTTTTCCTTGATCACTTGCCCAACCCCCCTCTGGGGTCGTTCAAACAAGTGAGCACCCAGCTCGAAAGCCTTAGTCATGGTGGATTTTGGTCTTCAACACTTGCTCAACCCCCCTTTGGAGTCGTTCAAACAGGTGACCACCCAACTCGAAATCCTTAATCATGGTGGGTTTTATCTTCGACCTCGCATTCGGAGCGACCACCCAACTTGGAAGCCTTGATTGTGGTGGATTTTGAAAAACCATATATTGACCTGTCACTGAGGTCGTCCACAAACACACCAAACACAATCACACAGTAAAACAGAGCAGCATCATATGTTTCCATTAAGTTCCACGAGTGAAAATGACTTACATCAATTCGTCAAAAAAGAAAAAAATTAAAGCATAGTATTTCTTCAAATTTGCAACATTCCATGACTTGGGTCGTGATCGGCCTTCCACATCCTTCAACGAGTAAGCTCCTCCAGTATGGACTTTTTCGACTAGGTATGGTCCCTCTCAATTCGGCTCCAGCTTGCCCACATGTTTCAACTCATCAATTCTTTTCCAAACCAAATCAACCACCTGGAATCTTCTGATTTTGACCTTCCAGTCATGCGCCATCCTCATCCTTTGTTTGTAGGCTGCAACTCTGGTCGATGTTTGCTCCCTCAATTCATCGATTGTGTACAGTGCCGCTCGTACAAGCTCTTCATTTGCTTCTAGTCATATGTGTTTGACCTCTGGGACTCTAACTCAATCTCGACCGATAAGAATGCTTCCATCCCATATGCTAAACTGAATGGGGTCTTGCTCGTTGTCGACCTCGAGGTGGTCTGATATGCCAATAGTACAGAAATGAGTTCATCAACCCACTCTCCCGAGGCTTTATCCAACCTTTTCTTCAGCCCGTTCAAGATAATTATGTTGGTGACCTCGACCTGGCCATTGGCTTGCGGATGAACTACCGAAGCAAAGTGTTATGCGATTTTTTGTGTCTTCACACCATGTTCAAATCTTCTTGCCATTGAATTGAGTTTCGTTGTCTGATATCTACACCTTGGGCACGCCGAACTTGCAACAAGTATTGTTATAAAGAGAGTGTACGACTTTATCCTCCGTGATCTTGGCCAAAGGTTCTACATCTACCCACTTTGTAAGGTAATCGACTGCCACGATAAAATACTTCCTCTGACCAGATCCCTGCGATAGTGGCCCCACCAGATCGATGCCTCACTAAGCAAATGGGATTGGGGCACTCATCATGGTCATAATCTTCGCCGGTTAGTGAATGAGTGGACCATGTTTTTGACACTGCAATCATTTGTTCACCATCGAGGCTGCGTCCGCCTTCATCATCGGCCAGAAATAGCCAGCTCGTAGAATTTTCGCTACCAACGATCCCACTTTGCTATGGTCACGACAACACCCCTCGTGGACTTCCTTAAAGAGACTTTCTTCCATCATCACACACCTGAGATGTGGGCCCGAGAATGATCTCTTGTAGAGGACTCCTTCTTGCTCGAAAAACCTCTTGATAAATTTCAAGCTCCCTTCTTTAAATTCCCGCAAGATAGAGGCCATCCAATCATCGACCTCTTGGATCTCTGCTACCTCAACTTCCACCGCACTTTTCTCCATGTGTAATAAAGTTACAATTCTGCTTTTGTAGTCGACCAGATTTTGGGCTATATTTGGCAACAAGTCAGCCCTTCCATTCTCCCCTCTTGGTATCTGAATCAGTCGAAAAAACCAAACTCTTCTTGCAACTTGTTCATCTCATCCTCATATTGCATCCTTCCCTCCTTGACCTCGAACCCATCCTGAAACTACCCTACAACCAACTGAGATTCATAGTGTACCTGAATCTCTCGAGCTCCTCCTGCCAAGGCCAACTGTAGACCTTTAACCACTACCTCGTACTCTGCCTCATTATTCGACACTCTAAATCCCAACTTGGTCGCAAATTCTAAATTATCCCCTTTAGATGAAATTAACAAAATGCCTAAATCGAGTCTTAACCAAAGGGCCGCAAGAACTCAGCCCAAGGAGCTGCTTATCGGGATAGGCAAGAAGTGAATTTGGTAGAACAAACTTTTTTAAAAAGAACTCGAATTTATCTCATAAACTTCTTCGAGTTGTTTTTTAAATAAGACCGTTGAAGTTTTTATTTCAACTGACAAATGAACTAATTTTGCCAAATACTATAATCATATCTACTAGCTTTTCAGCCCTACACCATAAACTATTAGTTATAAATTTAGAATTTACTCATAAGTTATCAGTTAACTTATTAGCTATCAGGTAGTATAATAATAAGTGAATTTCGAACTTATAAGTGATTACTTGTGACTGAAAAGGTAGCTAATATTATAAAAGTGTTTGGTATGAGTTGCATGTAACTTAGAATTATGAGTTGCATCCTTCTTGGAAACGAAGTAAACGAGCATGATCCGAATTAGGCTAACCATCCTTTGATAATACATAAAAGTCAGAGAAACATACGTACAACATTAAAGATCTCTAACAAACAACAAAACACAAAAGAGTTCCAGTATTTTTAATATTTACACAAAATAGAAGCAGCTGCGAGGTTTTCTTTTTCTGTGAACACAGCAGGTAGACGACATAAATAATTAATAAATAAATATTTGAAATTGGTCACAAGCTAGTCTCAATTTTGTTTTTTTTTTTTTTCAAAAACAAAATAAATAATTATTTTTTGGTGGTGTGATGGGCGGGATGATAGTTGAGAATCCATTGCCAGAGCTTTCTCCTCCTCCCGCCCCTTTCCTCCGCCGAAATCCTGCAAGGACCCCCACAACTCTTCGTATTCCCAAATCCGACCCCAAACTGCTCGACGCCGCCGTGATCTGAGCCGCAGCTCCTCCTCCTGCCCCAAAACTCCGACGGGTCGACCCGCAGGTCGATGAAGGCCGACTCGTCCATGGCGCGAAAGTCACTCTCCCTCGCCGGGAAGAGACCCCGCTGGGGCCCGCTCCTCCTCGGCTCGAGGAAGACGCCGCCAGCGACGTCGGAGATTTTAGCGCTGGAGAGCGCGCTCCTGCGGCCGTCTTCGTCCCTGAAGCTGCACAGAGATCTAGATCTGGAGATCCCCACCGCCTCCGGGACCCAGATCTCGCTCCTGACGTCATCGACGTCCGCCTTAGACTTTTTCCTCCGGAAGAGGTGCTTGATCCGCCATATGCCTCCGCCGCGGCTCCTCCGCACCTCCACGCAGCTGCTGCTGCTCCTCTGCAGGAAAATACCCTGCTCCGGCGGCTTTTGGCTCCGATTTCGGGGCTTATCGGGGGCCTTGTCGTTCTCGATGAGGAAGGAGACGCGGGCGACGTCCATGGCGGAGCAGTAGGAGTTGCGGTGGGAGGAGGAGGAGACGCCGTCGGAGCAGGAGCAGGAGCAGGAGGAGAGCCTCTGTTCCCCGCAGTCGGAGCAGACCAATCGGAGCAGCCGGTCCTTGAGGCAGTCAGAGCAGATACCGACGGCCGCCGATTGGTTTGGGTGTTTCCGGCACGGTGTCTCCGACGACGCCGAGAAGTTGAAGTCCTGGGGGCCGTCGGTCACCCCTGCTTTGCCTCTGTCTCTCATGGCCGCCCTGTATTTATGTTTTGAAAATGGAAGGAGTGAGTTATGAGTGAGAGTTAAAATTGGACTTCTGGATTGTGAGAAACAAAGTTCGCGCAGAGGGGTGTTATTATTGTTAAATTAAAATAGCTTTCCTCTGGAAAATAAATAAAAAACACTGGCGTGAGCTTTACGTTTATTTAATTCGCCTTTCTCTATTCAAATCCAAAAGGCGGTAGAGTGATGTATTTTATTTTTTTTATTTTTTTTTTTTNGTGTTTTTATGGCTTTTTGACGGCATGATTGTGTCGTGTGTGGGTTGGGAAAAAACAATTATGAAATTATATAAAAAAATTCACGATCAACTACAAGTTAATTTTTTTCAGTTTAGAATGTGGGAATAGTTATACGAATGGACCTCATAATTTTTGTATATCAATGCATAACGGTCGCATATTCTCCGCACAATAAATTCACACTTTAACTTTTTTATCTTTAAAAAGTGTGATGGGTGATGCGAACGTAAATGTCGAATATCCAACGCATAACTGTGGTATATTCATCGCACAATGTTTTCGCACTTTCTGAAATAAAATATTAAATTCTCATATATTATTCGCACAGTGTTTTTGCACTTATAGGAAAATTTCTCTCTCCTTGCATGGGAAAATTTCCCAATTCTTGCCCCAGTTCGATTGCCGTTGTGCCTCTTCTTTGGCCAGGCTTAGCACACCATGACGTCGGTCGACTCTTAGTTGGCTTCAGGTGAGATGTTGCTCATCCTGGTCAACTGTTGGTTCCCATTCCTTCTCCATGTGGTTCTCAGTTGTTTATATATAGTAGCCATCCAGCTCAAGGGGTAGGTGGATGGCGGCTTGCTAGTGACATTTGGCGTCTAGCACCAATGCTACATTTGTAGCTGTCGGGGTTGAGGACGGCGCCTCTGTCCTCTCCCGATTCGGCTATCCCTGGTGTTGGGATAGCGGGTCCTTCTGGTGGGATGGCCTCTTAGGCTGCAGGCGCAAGATTTTGCGGTGGGGGACGAGTCTCCTGGGGCTGATCTTGGTGGTGAACTTGGGGTTGGTTTTCGCTTCCGTTGGTCCGAGTCAAGTTAGATGTAGGGGGAGTTTCTCGATCATGTATTGAGTTGGGGGTTGGTTAGCTGACCTTTGGTTGATTGCCTTCAGTGCCGTTTCGAGTGTTGCGGTTCGGGGTGTTTTACGGCTGGCGAGGAGGGCGTTACTCTAGTTATTCTAGCTACTAGTGTGTTTTGTGTGTTTAGTTTTTGTTTGTTCGTGTTTGTGCTGTTTTTTGTGTTCCGTCTCCCGTTTCGGGAGTTAGTATTCTCTCGTTTGGGAGTTAGTATTCTCTACAAGTAGGAGTTAAGTTTTTTTCTTGTTTTCTAGTTTTAGTTGGGTGCGTTTAGTAGTTGTTTTTAGGCTATAGTTTTTATGACTTTTTAGCCTACTCCGAATTTAGCCTTTGGCGGCTTGAGTCGACTAATTAGCCGCTTGTAATTTTGTATTTTTTTAATGAATTATGTTGTTTTGGAAAAAAATAAAAATAAATAATATATGTTCATAGTAGTGTGAAAAAGATATGTGCCGGGAAATGGAGGGACATTTTTTGTCAATTAAGTCATCAAAGTGAAACGTTAAATAATACCTTTTTTCTTTTAAGAAGCATTGATAATTTAATCATACTCGAGGGAGACATTGTAAAAATTAGCCACAAAATGTGCAAAATGATCAAATTGCATACACTATAGAAGCTCCCTGTCGACAGGGTCATGCGTGTTGGGCCTTTAATTTATAAGGACGCTAAAATAATTTAATTACTGTCCCTAGTAGAAGTTGCTAGTTTATATAAAAAAGATA
>BKCP01004516.1:2691971-2738586 GCA_008636005.1 Striga asiatica | reverse complement strand
TACTGCTATTCTGTACGCAATTGAGCTAGTGCATTAAATTCCGAATCAATCAATCTTTTCTGAATTTGAGTAGACCTTTTTTCCCTTAAGAAGTATGGTTAAATGGTCATCACATCCAACGGTGTCGTGTTGCAATCAAATTGAAGATATTGAGGGATTTGTGGATTGATTTGTCGTGAGTGGTCACTTACGTTGATTTGTTTCTATGGCTATCTAACAGATTATGTGTTGTAATGTTCTCAATGTCTGATAGTATGAGAAATGTAGTACTGGTATTGTTATGTCTATTTTCTGCCGATCTGAATTAGAGATAATCGATCTATATGCATTAGTGCCTACGTGTAACACAATTAACACTATACACCCTTCAACCACATTGGCATGACACTTTACTTGTTCCTTCGAATCACTTCGACACCTACCTCCCATGGTTAAAGCCCAGATTCTGACCAGTCACCAGAGCTCAAATAGCTCGAAGGCAACTAGGTTGACCGACACTACTCATAACTCGGTTAGGCCAGGGCAGTACGATACATTGTGGTTCGGACAACTCAGAACCAAGTTGTGTGAATGAAGCAGCAACAAGTCGAGTTAGGACTCTGGAATAATCAAATAGACACTCGACCTAGATTCAGAGTGCTTGAATAATGACCAAAAAGACATATTTTTGACATAGTGAGGTTGCTTAACGGATTAAGCAAACCAGAGATGACAGTGCTAGTAAACATGGTCAGGCGTAGGTCGTTCATCAAGAGCTGGCTTATGGATGTAAACGGTCGAGCTGAGAATTGAAGACAACTCGGTTACATGTGATATGATGACTTAGAAGACCTGGGGAACTCAGCATGAGGACTTACATGGGAAAAGACCTAAGGAAGAAAGGAGAATCGTGTGTAAATACAATCATATATGAATAGTGTGAACACAATAGTGTGAATGCAATCTGATACGGATAGTGTGACACAGTCAGATAATAACAAATCATGCAACAAGAGATAAGGTTTGGGGTCAACAAGCGTTAAGGTACTTGACCAACACGATAACAACCTATATAAGGGGTGAAATATGACTAAGATACTTCTTCTCTCTCTAAACAATCCAAGCTACTAATTACTATACATCATTATTTCCGAAACTGACTTGAGCGTCGGAGGCTCTACGTCTAGATACCTCCGATGCTATTTTGCTGGTAATTGAAGCAATTTGAATTACGGTTCAAACGATATTGGACCGGATCGAGGTGTTCTTTCTTTTTTTCGAAAAGATAAATTTTATAACTGAAAAAAAATTGTACAAAGTTCGGGAGGCTAACGAGTCAAGCCAACAACAACATGGAGCTCCATTGGATAGNACAAAAAAAAAAAAAAAAATTAAAGATAAGAAAGCTAAAAGGTTTACTGAGGCTTTTAGCAGACTTATCAAAGCTGCTACCAAAAAGAAAAACCAGCCATTGATCAAAGATTCTTCTAGGAAGGGACTGAAGGAAACAATAGGGAGAAAGACATAAGAAGAAGCTAAGGGACAACTAGCTTAAACACAACAAGCAAACCAAGAAAAGAAAACAGAACAAACAAAGCTAAAACCGAGCAAATTACCAATCAAAAACTAGAAACTAAGGAAGTAAAGAGGAGGTAAATTACTGCCGCTCCAACAGATCAAATTTGATGACCTTTTTCTTTGGCATCCTAGTCTTTGAAAGGTCCATAAGCTCAGGGACTTCCACAAAGACCATAGGATATAAGTGGTAAGCTCTATCCTGTCAGTTGTTTCTTGTCCAAGAGATAGACATATATTTTTCCACCAGTATTTAAAACTTGTGTTGCCTGAGTTAATGCCATTCCAGCTCAGAGGTGCTAATTTCCAGATGGTCTGGGCTTTGACAAAATGGAAGAAGTGGTGTTCAATGGATTCATCAGCATCCCCATAGTAGAAACATGTTGTGTCCAACACAATGCCTCTGTTTGCCAAGTTAAAACTGACTGAGAGGTATTATTGAAACATTTTAAGATGAAGTGTTTTAAGACATGTTTGTTTATGGAATTTTTCAAAAAATTTCCAACATTATAACTCAACCACTTTTTTTAACTCAACTTTAACTCAACCCTTTTATCATCAAAATTATCAATATAATTAAATAATATCAATCAATCATTCATACACACCACATCAACCTTAATTCACTATTCATTCACTAATATTATTTTAACTAACTATCACTATAAATCTCTCTCTCCTACTTTTACATCAAATAAATTTTAATTATTTTATTTTAAATATTATTTTAATATACCTACTAACAACTAACCATACCACATTTTTTAAAATTAACCAAACCAAATCAAAAAATCCAAACAAAACAAAAAAAATTTATAAACAAACATAGTTTTCTTTTATTTTTCGGCTTCCAGTTGAAGTTCCTAACTTTGTTGATCCAGGAAAAGTGAGAGCTTGTTTAAGAGATGTCCAGGGTTCTTACCTTTGAGTTAGTGAGACTAGAGTAAGAAGAAGAGACTGAGAACATTCATTTTTTATCCAAACCCCAAGTAAACTTGTCCTTCATATTGTTGTCAATAGAGACAATGCCAAGGATCTTCACATTTAATGGGGGTGAAAGTGTTTATAATTAACTCCTCATTCCATCTGCTGCCATTAGAATCCATAAGCTGAGAGACCCATGTGAGGTTTGGAGGACAAAAATCAATTTTCAGCCATTTGAGGCTTGAGACTGAGTGATCCCAAAGGTGCTCCCAGATATTGGTAGTCTTCCTATCACCAATCTTCATTTTAAGACCTTGCTGAAAAGAGGGGCAAGCTTTCATCCATCTTCTCCAGAGACATGAGCTGCAAGGGGATGATTTTGCTTCATAGATTGAGCTGCTGGGGAAGTACTTGCTCTGGAGAATTCTGCTCATAAGAAGGTTGGGTTTGGTATGGACTCTCCAAAGGTGCTTGAAGATAAGTGCTTCATTAAAGTTCTTTAGATCAGAGAAACCAAGGCCTCAATGTTCTAGTGGCAAAGAGATAAGTTCCCATTTTTTTTTCAGTTCAAACATTTCTTGTTATTGTTACCTTTGCTCCACCAAAAATCAGCAATAAACCTATTAATCTAATCACAAAATGTGGTTGGAAGGGTGAAACAAGACATAACAAAAACTGGTAAAGCACTAAGGACTAATTTGATTAGATTTCTCTACCAGCAGGGGAAAGAAATTTGTTTTTCCAGCTTAGTATTCTAGATCTAACCCCATCAACTACGAAAGAAAACAGTGTTGTGTGTGTGAAGAGAGAGAGAGAGAGAGAGAGAGAGAGGGAGTGTGTGTGTGTTGTGCATGAGAGAGAGTGGGGCCTCATTTCGACGCATTTCGTTTTATTTTGTCTCATTTCGATTCATTCCCTATTCTTGGTATTTAGGGGAGCTAAAGCAAGGGTGAGTTCTTTTTCGGCTGCTGCAAGCCATGACACTTGGCCCTAGCGGCCCGAGCGTCCCTCTTTTTAAAAAAGGCCCACGGCTGTGTTGGGTAGGAAAATTACCACATTATCTTTAATGTGTTTAATTTTTTTTATTTTTTATTTTTAGTTGTTGGATCATCCGATCCAATGATTGAAATTTATTCTTACTTCTTTCATTGAGCACAATTCTCACTGGAGCGCGACCATATATATATAATGTAGGTAGTTACAATAAAAATAATATAAAATATTAACTAAAAACATTAGAAAACTAATTATATTTTATAATACAAATTATAAATTATTTTGATTATTTAGGTTATATCGGATAATCAATAAAATAAACAAATTATTTTGGAATTAGTTTGGATTGGAACAAAAGTAAAAGATAACTGCACTTTGAGTGCACATTTATGTTAGAGGGATTGCATATTAGTGAATGACGGATTACACTATATCGGTCGAATCCCAACTGAACTAAAATTTTTGGTACAAATTTTATATTTTTTAATTGATTATATATTTGGTACCTTTAAAATTTTGGACATTTCAGTTTGATGTCGGGTTCATTTATTAAACTAATCAAATCGAACGAAATATATAATCATATGTTTAAACTTCACATGAATTTTTAAAGTGCATGTGTACACACACTATTGTGAAGTTTATTTATCAGTATTGTGCAATTATTAAGATTTTAATAATTTTATATAAAAAGATAATAGTGTTATAATGTGCATATGTACACCCCATAATGTGCAATTTACTTATTAATATGATGCATTATTAAAGTTTAATAAATTATAAATTTAACTCATGTACTCAATTGAAATATAGTTAACTTTTTTTATTTGTATATAAGTCCTTGAGCCTTATCAAATTTTTAAAAATAAGCCCCTCAAACCCTCAATAACACAATCACTTCCGGCGCCCGATTCCTGCCACCGTCTCCACCGCACAGGGACTGTCATAGCCACCGAATCATCCTCGCACCACGATCGCCGCCAGAGCCCCCTGCTCCACCATAGTCGCAGACCTTGGCACACATAGCAACACACATTTGGGCTCCTGGCCTAAGCCGTTCTTCTATCGTCATTGCTGCCCTCCATACACACACCGCTCAATCCATTAAGGTCCCTCTGCCCAGCTCCACCATCTACGCAACGACGAACACCTTGACGAGATATGCCACCTCCGCCATTGCAGCGGCCCGTAAAGTCCTACAAATTACCGTCGAGCGTCGAAGACCACACAACCGCCGAGGACCACACAGCGTCAGGCGAGGACGACTACACAGGCCACGTACAGTGCCGGAATCGGAGACTTCTCCACATTGATGGCAGCGGGCTGGTGTCGACAGCGACGTGACCAGCAATGCTTGCGGCAGCGGCACGATTGACGTCCGACTGCAGCTCCGTTGAGCTTATGCGTGAGTGTGTCTTAAGGTGTTTGGTGTGTGTAGGTGTGTGTTGTGTGTGTTTGTGTGTGAGAGAGAGGGATAAGTTAGTGGGTGTAGTGGTAGAGTCCACTGATTATGTGTAATGTCTAATTTATCCCTAGTGAGTGGTCAAATGTTTATATTTGACCATAATTATGAGTGACAATCTAGTAAATAATTGTAGTATACAATTATTTACTAGAATGCCACTCATGTTTAACTGTCATATTTAAAGTTTGACTTAAATTAAGACCATTAACTTGATTAATCTAATTATCTAGATTTATTCTTATTTTTTTTACTATCTTTTATTCTCATAAGATCACATCTATAGATATGTCTTAGATCAACGAAAACTCAAGATCAATACACTTGTTGTAATAATGATTACGGTCCCTAATTGTTTATTTAATACCGGTTAATATCAGTGGACAAAACATGTCCGCAGCACATATATATTGCAATGATTAGACATCAAAACATATTACTGTATTGCGTAAAACCAAATTTAAACTATAACCTATGAATAACCATGATGACTATGGTTACATGTTACCAGTGCAGATCAGCCGGACAGCACATGTTTGAGTTACGGGCGTTGTCCCCACTTTTATACATCAAATATCATAAGCTGTTATGATTATATTTAGATCAATTATCACATGAATAAAGGGGTTTCTTTTTTCCTGTTATTGAACGAACCAATGCCTCGACAAATTTCGTTTTTCCTTTTTACTTTTTCATTTTTATCTTCTGTTCACGATGGATCAATAAATATTAACACGAGTACAGGGCGCATGTTAAGGAAAAACTAAATCGGCCAACGTTTTAGTATAGACAAAATTGTGAGGAGTTTGATAAAGAAACTGACAAAATATATTTATTGCAACAGTGAATGCTCTTGTATTGTAAACGAGTATATTTCTTGTGTCTTTCATTTGAGTGTTTACAATTTATAGCAAGCAAAAAAGTAAAAATCATCACGACATTACGGTGAGTCATGGTATCTTGAGAGTCACGAGCATTATACCAGTTTCACTCATATATTCCTACCCTCCACATATAATTTCTTTGAGCTTCTGAATTTTTTCAGACACAGCACACACGATAGACACGTGGGTTTCCTTATTCATTGTCTGATCCTTTGGGCCACCTAGACAGAAAAGAATAATGGGAAGCATAGAGATAACTCTTTTTTGTGTTCCCATATTATTTTGCAGGTTGACCGACATCTCTCTCTCCTCACTGCTTTGGGCAGACTCACCCAGAGAGACTGGACAGGTTGCACGTCTCCTCACCGCCTTGCACCACCTCTACTGCCGCCTGGCCAGCATCCACGGCCCAGAGCTGTTGTTTGGCTGAGACCTGAGCCTCCTTGGGTTAAGTTAAACACTGATGGATCATTTGACTGACTTACTGGAGTCGCCGGAGGCGGGGGTCTGATTAGGGACCATAGTGGTGCTTATTACCGCTTTCCATGCCCCTTTTCGGGCCTTCCTCGAGCTCGACGCGGAGATTCAGGCGCTTCAGATCTTCAGATTGCTACCTCGATCTCCTCTCACATTTGGATAGAATTGGACGCCGCCGCTGCCATCACTCTCTTGACCACTGACCATCAGGGCACATGGCAGATTCAGCATCCGCTCATGCCTATTAGAGCCACACTTCGGTCAATTCACTTTCAG
Source organism: Striga asiatica (assembly GCA_008636005.1). Taxonomy (NCBI): domain Eukaryota; kingdom Viridiplantae; phylum Streptophyta; class Magnoliopsida; order Lamiales; family Orobanchaceae; genus Striga; species Striga asiatica. The sequence continues at coordinate 2,732,013 of BKCP01004516.1, read as the reverse complement.
ATCTCGCACATCTTCCGTGAGTGGGACTGCCCTGCTGACTTCTTCGCAAGCATCGGGTCCTCCACCCCCCCAGAGGCGCATACTTTTTCCTGACGATATTCTTCTTTGCCTCCGCACCCTTATACGGCTGGACCAGATGGCATTTCTTTCATTCAGATTTGTGTAGCCGGTCCAACCTCTTGGTGCACCTGCCCTCCCGTGACACTGACTTTTTGCCTGGACTCTCCCCGGACCAGGAGACATTATCGTTGTGTTACTGGAAGCTATTGCCAGCTTTTTCTTGTTGTCTCTTTCGTTTCTAGTTTTCCTTTTCGTTTGACTTGTTCTATTTCAGATATTGGAATTGTAGATCTAGACTTTTCAGCCCACTTAGGGCCTTTATATATACAGGTTGGGGGTCTGGCCTAACTCCCACCCTTCTGGGTGGTTTATTAAAAAAAAAAATAATAATAAATGGTATCTTGAGAGTCTCACAAGACACATGTTGGTAAAAAGAGAGACTTCTTCGCATGCAAGGTGATAAGTGTGGTTGTACGTCTTTGGGGATGAGATGTTTACTTTGCAGTTCAATAGTAGACCCCTTTGACAAAGAGATGTTAGATGCTGATGTAATTTGGGACCGATCGACTCGACGCGGTTGTTAGAGAAAGTGATGGAGGCAGCGGCGACGGTTGTTAGAGAAAGTGAGGATGTCGACGCGGTTGCCGACCTTCTCGAGGAAGATGCCGATGACGATGGCGTAGATGGGGTGGGGGTTCTGTGGCCGAGCTCTCCATCAGGGATCGCGATTGGCTTTGGTGAATTTGGGGGAAATTAATGTTTAGGTGCTTTTTATTTTTTATTTTATTTATCTAAATTTCGATGAAGTTGCCCTATGGCTGTGGAGATCGAAACGCATGGATTGGTGGTCGGCCTCACTTTTGAATTGAAAAAAATAAAAACTAACATAATGAAGTTAACATATTGTGACATTTTAAAAATGTTTTTGAAAAGAAAAATCACTAAATAATGAACCGTCAGATACATTAAGAAAAATTGAACAAAAATTAAATATAAAAATACTTTTACAAAATGAGAATAATCAATTAGATGACAAATAAAATAATTTCAATCGCGCCGCTCTCCCTCAATCTGCAATTATTGTAGCAAACCCTTCTTCCTTCAATTTCAATCGCGGAGCCTCCTTTCAGCTGCAGTTCTGGTGCCTTCGTGGAGACGACCTTTCTGGCGGTCCAGTCACCTTCTCTAGTGTAGCTCACCTAGTCTTGGGTTGCTGTGTCAGTGGTTTCGTCTTTTGCTTGGACTCCATGGCAGTAGGGGTGGTGGTCACCGAATCATGGGCGAGGCATACGGCTTGAGCAAATGGTTGCGTGCGGCTGTTGGCCTGAATTCGGGGCTTTGTGATTTCCGTATTCGTTCCTTTTGGTGATGGTGGTCCCTGGGTTGCAGTTGCCGCTTGACGTGGGGGGGAGGGCATTTGGTTTCTGTCTCTTAAAGCTACCTGAGGTGGGCTTTCAGGGGAGGATTCAGGTTCGTCGGACTGGGTCAAGTTAGCCGTTGAGGGAGTGTATCGACTCGTGTGATTTGGCTGGCGGCTGGAGTCTCTTATGTTTCCCGTTGGGAGTCAGTCGAGTGGTGAAGATCCTAGACAGGGGCGTTGGCAGAAATTTTTTTGACCCGAGGCAGCATATTATTGTAGCTATTATTGGAACCAAGTAGACATGGTCATGGGCCGACCCAGCCTATCGGTTTATGTACAATAGTTTATAGTTTATACATTTTGAACCGGCAGTTTCAGTTTCAAACTGGAACCGGAAACCGAGGTTCGACTGTTTTTAAAAAAAATATATATTATTTTTTAATTATATTTTATTTTTTTTAATGAACCGGACGACCAAGAACCGACAATTCAATGAATAGGCCCGTGCATATGTTCGCGCCGGTTCAGGGTCCTCCAACTCTCTGCCCGAGATCGGCGATTTCGACCCATAACCGGTTTTGGTGATCATGACTAGAACCAAATTATCTGATAACATATGTCTGTGTGAATTGGGAAAACTCAATCTCGACCCGCTTATATATTTAAACAAGCCAAACTCAAATAGCTAATCAAACTTGTCGATCAAACAAATAGAGTTGACCATGTTTGCACTCAACTCTGTAAGAGTTTTTTCTGTCTAGGAAATGAGGCCGAATTAATTATTGGATGCGAAATCAACAAAAAAATAATAATAAATGAAAATGGATAACGGATTGTGCAATGAGACGAACCCAATTAAATAGCCCGCAGGAGAAGTGTGTGTCAAGCTTAATTATCTAGCTCATTTGGTACTTGTCAAGTCAACTCATTAAAAAAATTACTAAAAGGCAAGAGTGTTGGTCTACATTATAACCCAATTGATAAAAATCTAATAAGGACATAATTGTCATTTGACAATAAAGATTATCTTTGTACCGAAAAAAAAATAAAGGATTATTTTTTTTCCTCTCACTGCGATCAACACTTTTCCTCCATTGTTGTCATATAAAAAATTGCGGCCTAAAACTTGAGGCATCCAACCCAAAATTAAATGGGCTACATAAAAAGTTACATGAGGTTAATGGGGCTTATGTATAAAATTTTTAAAAAATAAGGTTAGAATTTTTTATTTTTGGGACATGGGGCTGGAGCCCACCTTAGCCCTAGGGTGGCTCCCCCCTGGTCCTAGATGTTGGTCGACTGGTGGGGATGGTGTTTGCTATTAGTAGTCTTTGTGTTTTTGTTTTGTTGCGTGTCTTTTTTCTTTGTTTAGTTGTGTGTTTTTGTTCTGTGTTTTAGTTTCTTATTTTGATGTTAGTGTATTCTCCTGTTGAGAGTTGTGTTATTCTCCTGTGGGAGTGTTTGTTTTCTCCCGCTGAGAGCTTTTTTGTTTTCTTATGTGGTTGGTTTTAGGTTTTGTGCGTTGTGTGTAGCTTGGTTCTAGGCTGTCTCGGGTTACCCGCATATGGAGTTAGTCCTCTCAACTATATTCAACTAAGTAGCTGAATTATTCGGTTGTTTAGCTGTCTCTAGTTTATAATTATTTATTTTTCTTTTATTGATTTCTATCATTTCGAAAAAAAACTAGATGAACAGAAATGAAATACAAAACCTCGATATATCAATTACCGAATAAGAAAATAAAAATAGATAGTCAGTGTCCTTATATCCTTTATCAAAGGGAAAAAAACTGTTTGTCATCCAAACTATAACGATATACGCGCATCACCATATAAACTTGATTTTTAAACAAACAACCACATGAACTATATCGATTTGTCAAATTGTCCCCTAAACCAGATATAAAAATGGTTTTAACTAAAAAAAGCTGATATCCCTATTCCGTCAGTGGAGATGCCTCACCGGCGCTGGAGGAAGTTAAGTATGAGGGCTTGATGGAGACGGCGCCGGCCGAGAGCCTGAGGCACAGAAACCTACTGTGACGACCACACCACGATGGAGACTGAGGCCGAGTCTGAGGGTGCAGCCTCATGATGAGAGCCGTGAGAAACATTGTCAACACTGGTCATACAATCGTTTGCGCAATTCACCAGCCCAACATTGATATTTTTGAATCATCTTAAGAGGTTTCCTATAATAAATTTTGTGATCTTTTCTTGAGGTATGTCCCTAACTTGTAGGATTGATCTCTAATTACTTATTTTAGCTTTTGCCGTCCAAACGAGGTGGACAACTCATTTATGCAGGTCCCTTAGGGAATAAGTCTATGAAGCTTATTCAGTATTTTGAGGTGAACTCACTTTTTGAAGTTTTTATTTTTGTCATTTGACTGAAGTCTTGATCCTGCCAATCAGAGCTTATGGTATATATGTCTTCATATCTCCAAGGCTATTCCAAGAGTTCAAAAACTTAGACCTGGTTATAACCTTGCAACTTAGATTCTTAAAGTTACATCTACAGCTGAAGAGAACCGCCTAGTGTAGATTTTGCCGAAATATATCTCCGCCCAAAATTATTTCAGTAAGTGCTCATTCACTTTAATTTTTTACCCACTAGTTGAGAGCTTATGCAAACCACATAAGAATACAAATGTGTTGACCTTTCCAAGCAAATACTCTCTCATTTTTTGGTTAGCTCCTGACACGCTTTTGGAAGCAGAATCTTACATATTGGAGTAATCCCACTGTTGAGGATGCCACCAGGGCGGATACATGGCCGACTGCATTTCATATTTTTACTTAGGAATTTTCTTTTTCTTTTTTTTTTTTCAAAATGATAGATGACATATATTGCTCAAACTGAAACAAGTACATTGTACAACTGAAAATCATCGAAACTAAAAACTGAGAGGACATGCACCACGGTGGTCTAGAACCTCAACACACTAATTCATAGAAAACAAAAAAAAACCAGAAAACTAAGTAAAAACTCTCCACTGCCAAAGCCTAGAGAGCAACAAGAGAACCAAGAGCTATAACCAACAAACTAGAACAACCAGAAAAGCAAATAAATACACAACAGCAAACAAAAGAAGTGTGCTAAATCTGAGAAGTCTATGGAAGCAGAACAAACTCCAACCACTGTCTGTGTTGTCTTGACAATTTATGGAGCTGAGAGAGCTGTCTTTTGAAAAATCCAGAGGTTACGAGCTTTCCAAAGCCACCACAACATGTAGGTGGTCAATTGGATCCTAGATTCAACAACGTCTAATTTAGCAAGAGAACACAAGTGTGACCACCAGCATCTGAAGGAAGTAGTGAATTGCAAACCATCCCATTGAACTGGGGCAATGTCCCACACTCTGCATGCTTTGGGACAGATAAACAAAACATGTTCTATAGTTTCAGTTTCACGCCCACAAGATTGACAAATTGTATCCAAAACCAAGCCTTTCTTCACCAAGTTATATTTCACAGGTAATGTACCAGTAAGACATTTCCATAGGAAGTGTTTAATCATCCCAATAACTTTCAGATTCCAACACCTGGCATAAAGATGATGCTGATTGTTTGATGAAGAACTGCTACATGGGAGATCAAGAGCAAGCAACTTTTGTTTTGTAAAAAATGCATAGGTACTTGCCACGGAGAAATTTCCATTTTTATCAAAAGACCAATAGACCTTATTTGCCATACCTGGTTTGAGAATGCAAATATCAAGTATGGCCTTGCTATCAGCTACATTAAACAACTAGGATACCAACAATTCATTCCAGCTATTTCCAGATGGGTTGAGAAGCTCTTTGACCCAAATGATATTACCTCTAGCAATCTCAAGAAGGTTGGGCTTAGGAGTGTTAAGTGAAGGAACCCAGTTGATATCTTCTATCCTGGTGGCTGAACCATTTTTGGTTTCGATTTTGAAGCCCTTAGCAAAAATAGGAATGACAGTGAGCCAGTTGGACCGTAACCAGGAGTAGTTACTGGATTTGACAGCATCAAAGATTAAACAATGTGGATAGTATCTTTCGTTTAAAATTTTGTTGAAAAGAAGAGAAGGCTGAGAGATGATTCTCCATATTTGCTTGCAGATAGTGCTCTATTGAAATTTTTCAGATCCAAGAACCCGAGACCTCCTTCTGATTTAGGCAATATGAGAGAAGTCCATGATTTTAAAAAAATTCTAGATTCGTGGTCATCACCCTTACTCCACCAGAAATTAGAACATCTCTTGGATATTTCAGAGCACAAGGATGAGGGAAGAATAAAGCATGACATAGAGAATATAGGAAGTGCTTGAAGAACAGCCTTAATAAGCACCTCTTTTCTAGCTAGGGATAACATCTTTGCTTTTCAACTCTGAAGTCTAGATTGCACTGAGTCCAGGACATATTAAAAAGCTTCTCTTTTTGATCTGCCAATGCCCAAGGGCAGACCTAAGTACCTTGTTGATATGTGAGGGGTGATGCCTTGTAGGGTGGAACAAATTCTGATTTGCAAAGGGTGAAGGGTGTTTTTGTGAAAAGTATGGCTGATTTCTGAAGATTGACTTTTTTTCCTGTAAATAATTTGTATTTTTCCAGGAAAGTCAAGAGAGCATTAGCTTCTCCAACCTCAGCTTTGCAAAAGAATAAGGAGTCATCCGCAAATAAGAGGTGGGATAAAGGAGGGCCATTTATAGATAATTTCATACCCAAAAGCTGTCCAGAATTTATAGAATCAGACACCAATGCAGATAACAGCTCAGCAACAATAATGAAAAGATAAGGAGACAGGGGGTCCCCTTGTCTAATACCTCTTAAAGGATGAATGTACCCACTGACAGGGCCATTAACTTTGAAAGAGTAGGAACAAGAAGTAATATATATCATAATAAGATTGACAATAGTTGGAGAAAAGCCCATCTGCAACATAATCTTCTTCACACAAAGCCATTCCACACGGTCAAAATCTTTCACAAGATCAAATTTAATAGCCATAAACCGATTTTTGACTGAATTGTGTTTGTTAATTAACTGGACGGCTTCTCGAATTACATTATCAAGAAGTTGCCAACCATTTATAAAAGCAGATTGAAAATCACTGATGCATGTTTGCAAGCAGGTTTTGAGCCTCAGAGCCAACAACTTGGATAGCACTTTATAAACCACTGAACAAAGGCTAATTGGTCTGAATTGAGATATATTTTCAGGGTTGAGACATTTTGGAATTAGAGTCACAATGGTGTGATTCCAATATTTAAGAAAGAGGCCAGTCTCAAAAAAACTTTTGATTGCCAAAATGAGATGGGTTGATCAGATGAAGAATACTATCCCCACCCCAAGAGCCTTCAGAAGAGAAAAGGTTATCATAGAAACTGGCTATATGATCTTGAATCTCTTGTTGAGTTGTGCATTCTCTGTTTTGAGGAGTGATCAATCTAGAATTTGCATTTTGCCTTCCCTTCTGAAGGGTATAGGCATGAAAAACTTGGTATTGCTGTCCCCAGCTTTCAACCATTGGAGTTTTGCTTTTTGCTGCCAATATAATTCTTCAAATTGATGAGCTTTCTCAAGATCAGCCTTAGTTGAAATCCATTCATCCCAGTTGCTAGCATGATTTGCCGTCCTTAGCAGCTCCAGTTTAGAAGTCAGATGCTCAATTCTTGATTGATTTTCAGTTTTAAAGTTAGCACTCCATCTAATAAGTGCTTGCCTTGTGAGCTTTATCTTCTCTTTCAGCTGAAAGAAAGGAGTGCCAGATTGAGTTTGATTCCATGCTTTCTTCACCACCTCAGTGATATCTTCCTTTAACAACTAGAGTTTATCAACGTGAAATCTGCGAGGAAATTTCTGAGTAGGAGTACCAGTGTTGAGTAAGAGCAAGGAATGATCTGAGGCACTGCGGGTAACTGTAGTAACAGAGGCATTGGGAAATAGCTGAAGCCAATCCATTGAGCCAAAACCTCTATCAAGTTTTTCCTGAATTAGCCCCTCTGAAATTCTATGATTGCACCAAGTAAATTTAAAACCCTTCATCCTGATTTATTCCATGGACATTGAGTTTATAAAGTCATTAAAGCCAGCAAGACTTCTTTCACTTCTGAGAGAGCCTCCAATTTTGTCTGTGTTTGAGCAAATGTCGTTCCAATCCCCCATTATATTACTTATCCCTTGGTCGTGCTGTCGTAGGCACCCAAATTAACCTTGCTTAACAATATGTAGTAGCGTGAGCAAGGATCGTATCCACGGGGAATGATTTAATCAAATGACTTTAATTATGTGATTAAAATGGGGGAGAATTGGTTTTTAATCCTAATTATCTAATTAACAAGAAAATAAAGAAAGCAATAGTTAACAATTCTTCATTCGCAAGCAACAAGATGAAGATGAAAAATATTACCAAAGTGCTCCGGTTGAACTGATTTCCACCCCGAATTATTCTACTGATCCTCGATGCAAATATTATCAACTCATAAATACGTAGATGCCGTTGAATGATGAATTCTGACTCCTAAATTGGCTATGCAAAATAAATCCTTCTACACAACCCTTATTACTAAGCAATTCCCAACATCGTGTAAAATTATCCTAGCAATAGCATTAAGAAGTAGAGCCCGACAACACAAGCAACAAATAACTAATCCGTTAAATGCTAACTTGTATAACTATTTTGCCTAAGAATGATAACGCCTAAATCCGGTCAATCACCACACTTAGTTGCTTCTTACGATAGATAAATTATCTAAATCCGACTCAATATCTACCAAGCAATAGATTAAGTGTACAAGACAATAGTTGATCAGGCTACGATCCTAACACAAAATCATAAACATAAACACACAAAATAATTAATACGAAATATGAATTAATAGGTAAAAACTAATTAGATATCACAGTATTAAGTTCGGGGTTTCAATCGTGTTCAACCGAAACAAAAGAGAATTAGCCGCGCAGGGCTTCCATGATCCAAGAGAAAAGAAAAAGAAATATAGTGAAGAAAAGAGAGGAGAGAGTTGATGTTTGTGAAGATCCCTTCTGTTGCTCCTTGCGGCTGTTGTACGTGCAGTGTAGGTCTCAAAAATCTGATCTCTTCATGTTTAATTATGGTTGGACTTTTAATCCTATTGGGCTCAATGTTTACGGGCCTACGTCCAAATCATAAGCTATGCACTGTCCGTCCATACTGACATGGCCATGTTTAAACAAAACCCAGTGCTGCCATGTTGGTTATATGTGCACCATGCGATCTAACTGCACAAAAATATCAACAAAGGTAGTTTCTACTCGAAGACACATGATAAAGTCGAAAACACGTCACTTAAGCACAAATATCCAACACATAGTCCAAATTTTACTATATTATAAACATATATTTTCGACTTATCATCCCTCAAATTTCTTTTTTCCATTTCTAGTAACTTCCACTGATTTGCTCTTGTAGAGGCACAAGTACTAAGGTAGACAAAGACTGCCCAACTCATTTCACCATTAGCTAATGAGTATTCCACTGCAATGAAATAAGATTGGCAGGTGATCTGAGTTACGGTAACTTCTGGAGACCATAAAAGCAAAAGACCTACACTCATGCCTACTGGATCAGAGAGAAAAAAGAAAGATGGGTGGTGAGATCTAAAAGTCTCTTTGATATTGGAAACCGTCGAGGTCCACCCAGTCCTCGACAGTTTCATACAGCAGCTAACATGGGCCACTTGGGTGCCACTCAAGGTTGGCCACCTCCACCTTAGCTATGTCAGACTTTAATTTCTTCTTCACTACTAAGTTGTTTACTGTGTCAGTGATACCAGCTTCTGAAATATTTTCCTCTGCAATAGCTCTTTTCCCAGAAGGAGAGACACATGTGTTGGTTGTTAAACCAAGATGTCTTGTAAGTCTACAATCTCTTCGGGGTGCTCTCTTTCAGGTTTTGGGTTGTGCGGGTGGTTGCTCTAACATGAGAAGTTCCTGGGGACCTGGTTGAGCTGAAGTTGGTTATGGTTGGGCTGTTATGGTATCCTCCAATATGAACTGATCATTCATTGGCTGCTCAGGTTGGTCAATTGAAATTGGAGCATGAAATGAAGATGAAATTGGTTCCTGAATAAGTATCCCTGGTGGTTTTTTAGATGAAGCTTTAGTTCCATTGGAATCTTGTACTTATGGTCGATTCATATGAGGTGCTTCTTCTTCTACGATGAGAAGCTAGTTTGCCTCCTGGATTTGACTGGTGAAAGTGTTAAGAGGGGATGTCTGCACTGATGTGGTTCGGGAACTTGATGACTGATGCTGAGAACCAGCAATATTTGTCCCTGCTCATTGCTGAAAGTCTGGGGCTCTCATCCAATCACCAAATTGGCCCTCTCTCAGAGATTTCTTGGCTATATTATCAATTTTCTTGTGCTTCTATCCAGATGCCCAATATAACCAAAGTAATGACACATATTAACCAGTTTTTCGTATTTGAAACTAACCTTTACCAACTCTTCCCCCAACCTGATAGTGGCACATCTGGGAAGAGGTTCTGAAAGGTTGATGTTGACTAGAAGCCTAAGGATTTTGCCTCCATGACTTCCAGCTCCAGCTACCACCACATTTTTAAGCTGATGAAAAACCTTGCCTATCTTTATCCCAACCTCTGTACTTAGCCAGTTTAAAGGGACGTCGAAAACTTGAACCCAAATGGGTAATTCTTGGAAAATTGGGTGATGAGCAGAGAGTCGTTCTTTCCACTCAGTGAGGAGAAGGAATTGATTGTCAATTGTCCAGTTCGTACCTCTTGTGACCTTGTCCATATCTTTTTTACTTTGGAAGATAAACTGAAAGAAATTTGTGCCTAGCTCCTTCACTTCCATTGGTTGACGCATCTTCCATATAAACCTCATTGTCCGCTTCACGCCCATCCAACTAACTGGACGATCGCCAATGATTTTTCCAAATAAGCTATTATGGCACTCCTCTGCACTGTAGCAGATGTCGGTAGTAGCTAAATCGATGTTAACATTCTCCTTTTCAGAAAAGGAAGAAGTCTTCTAGCCTTTGTGAAAGATCGACATCATGGCCGATAAAAGATTGACTGGCTATTAGGAACTTCACAGCGACGCAAATACGAACCCTAGCCCCCAAATTGGACAAAGTAGCCTTCACGATTCAGATGAGTTAGTAGATCCGCGAAGATGTACACGAACGGTATTGCGAACAGGAAAAAACCGATATTGTAAATAGGAAGAACAATCGAGATCCCTACTGTAGCCCGCTCTCCGCCGAGAGAATAGGAATTTTCTTTTTTTGTTTTTTTTTAAATATATGAAATTACTGAAATGCCTTCATAAATTAGCTATTTTTTAGTCAAAACTACTTTTATATCTGGTTTAGGGGCAATTTGACAAACTCGTATAGCTCACACAGTGGTTTGTTAGAAAAAAAAAAAAAGTTTATATGGTGATACGCCAAAACCGTGATAGTTCAGAATATTAGGGCTGAGCACGGGACTCGGAGATTATCGAACTGTTTCGAAAGCCGAACTGAATTCACCCCGAACAGAAAAATATCCATTGACAGTTTGACTTTATCCGAACCGAACCATACCCGAAATATATTTGGTACGGTTCTGGAGATTCATAAAATATCCGAACCGAGAACCGAACTGAACCAAACTGAACCGCAAAAAATACAACCGAACAAGAACCGATTTTAATTCATAAAATTCATATAAATATAATATTTCATCTTATGCTTTCTTTTCATCTTTGTACATATTTGTATTTAAAGTTGAATTGCAAATAAAATCCATATACATTAGGTCTATGTTCATAAACTATCATTAATTATATTTAAAATTGAATTGCAAAAATCCTCCACTATTGAATGTTAATATAATTAAATGATTGAAAAGATAATTATTTTATTTTCTTACTGCATGTGAGGCATTAGTTTGAAAAGAAATTAAATTAATATACTTTTCCTATCACAAATTTTGGTAACCAATGTTTCAAATTTTATTAAAAAATCATTAATTATAAACCAAATTAAAATTTAGAATCTTTTGAAACCGGCCTTTATGAAGAAAATCTTTCTCAAAATTTGGAGAGAAATATTTATTTAAAGATGATATATTTTAAAATAAAAATAAATTAATAGATATTTTTAACATAATACTTATATATCGGTTTAATAATAATACTACGACACGTCGACGCCCACTGCTCGAAGACGGCAAAGGCTCAATGCTTTTTGGTATTACACATGTATCGATGAAAAATTCACAACTAAATTTAAAACATGTCATATGGAATTGTGGTTTGTGAATTATGGGATGTGAACTCTTGGATAATGTATGTCTTAGTAATACTTGATCTATAATTGAATATTTCCTATTTTAAAATTATTATTTAAAATCTTTAATATGATGAAGTATTGATGAATGTTGAATTTTTAAAGCATATAAAAATTAAAATATAACTAGGTAGTCATTTTAAAAAAATAAAAAATAATTAGGAATCTCCAGAGAATCTAACCCAACCAAACCTAATCAAATCGTTCCGATAGTCTCGAATTCCAAATTGAACCGAACTAAAAAATAAAATTTTCCTAACCAAAACGTCCCGATTTTTTTGGTACGGTTCCGGATATCGAATATAGTAATCTCTGAATTTTTGTACGGTTCCAGAGATTTGTCTATCTCCGAACCATACCGACCCATACTCACACTTAGTTGAGATGGGACAAATTTTTTTTCCCTATCCTATGAGTAGGGGTGCACACAATATGGTTAACCGATCGAAACCGAAAATTGGTTTGGTTTTCGGTTTACAATTTTTTAATATTTCGATTTTCGTTTCGGTTTGGACATAATCACTCGGTTAACCGAACCGAACCGAAAACCGATATTATACACATATGTTATAAAGGCCCAATATAGTTATGTTAAAATTAATAGATGTATGCCACCAATATGGAACAACAATCCAACACCTCACCCACAGGCCCAAGGCCACCGACGGCCCATCCACCCACCCACCACCCACCAGGTCCAGTCCACCACGCAAGCAGTAGGCCCACAGCAAATCCAATCCCACGCATCTCATCTGTATCTTCCATAGGCCATAACCCAAATTATGCCCGTATTTCATCTCAATTCTTTTCTGTCGCTGTAAACCCAGTCCGCCGCTCACACACATCTGTCATCTCCAATCGTCGCTCGGCGCTCTGATAACTGATTTCTGAAGTCTGAAATCCCAAATCGCCTATCTCCTGCTGCCGCTTCCGCACACCACACTCCCCACCCGACAGGCCGGCACTCGACGGCGATGCTCGTACGGGCTGCATCTCAAGTTCGTGATTTTCAAGACTTTGAAGCTCTCTTTCTTCTTTTGAACTCGTGATTATTTTGTTTCGGTTGAACCAATTTGATGGATGTCGTTTGATATCTAACCAATTTGTAAATTTTATTTTTGTCATTTTTTCGTTTTATCGGATAACCGATAATCGAACCGATAAACCGCTTCGGTTTGAAAAAACCGAACCGAACCGTTCGCTTCGGTTTTCGGTTTTAATATTGGACTCACCGAATTTTCGGTTCGGTTCGGTTTGGACCGAGTGTGCAGCCCTACTGGCTATGAGGGCCTTAATTTTCTCAGTAACAACACTACACAAATTTTGTGTTTTATTGAAGGATAAGCAAAACACAGAAGAGGAGCTCGGAGGCGGCCATGGTTTGAGACGAGCCGTCTCAGCCGTCGGAGGTGCACATCCACGGTCGACGCAGAGCAGACCACCCCACCATCGTAGGCTACCTAAATCTTATATCTTTTCCATGAAAAGAGCATGAATATTCTGAAGCACAACTTCCCCACCCACTGTTACCCTCTGCGCCGCCTCCATCAACCCTCTCTCCGCCCTCACTTTCTCAATTTTGCCTCTCTCGGCAGAAGTTTCCGACTCCCCTCATCCATTTCCGCTACCCCTTACTCTCTCACCAAGTCTGCAGAGACTTCGAAGGTTTTAGCAATCCCAATATCGATTGGGAAGGATGAAGAGAGGGAGACCGAAGATTTTGAGGAGTACTTGGCAGAAGATGGAGAGGTTTATCAGAAGACATTGAGATTGGTCGAGTGTGCAATGTTTGCTGCTGTCTCTGCTTTGGCATTTCTCTTGAGCAACTCTCTAGCCATTGAGGTTATTGCTTTCTGTTCGGTCAATTATCCTTATGGAGTAATTATTGGACTTATTTGTTTGGCTCTCTGTTTGGGTGTTGTTAGGGTTAGATAAAAAACCCAAGATTGAACTTTCAAATGACCCAGGACTGGTTTAGAAGAAATATAGAACTTCATGCCTTGTTGTTGCTTGAGTTGGTTATTAGTAGAAAAATGGCAAAAAACGAACACAACATACTGCCAGAGTTTTTTTTCTTTTATTTTGCATTTGAATGATGGTAAGCACTGGTTTTAGATTTTATTTTAGGTCACTCGGTATGACTTGGGAGTAGCAACTACTTTTTAAAGGACTGGTTTAGAAGAAATATCCCTTGTTGTTGCTTGAGTTGGTTATTAGTAGAAAAATGGCAAAAAACGAACACAACATACTGCCAGAGTTTTTTTTCTTTTATTTTGCATTTGAATGATGGTAAGCACTGGTTTTAGATTTTATTTTAGGTCACTCGGTATGACTTGGGAGTAGCAACTACTTTTTAATTTTCCGGGATATCACAATATGTTATTGTGGGAATCAGTTTAAAGATTAATCTTCTTTAGTATTGTTGAGGATATTCATCACCTCAAAAATATCTGCTATAAATTTGTGTAGTGATCCTTACGCTCATGTGCAATTGAATTATGTAGAAATACTTTGCATGTTTCTTTGCTTTGCCGATAGTCCTTTCAACAATGAGATGGGGTGTTGGAGCTGGCAGGAAAACCATGGTATGTTGTGCGCAAGCCTTTTATGTTACATCATACTTTTCTTTCAGGTTTTTTATGTAGATAATGCAGTTTCCATCTTTTGGTTTATACTTATTCAGGTGGCAACTACTGTATTATTGTTTGTCTTATCTGGTCCGGTGAAAGCAGTTACTTATTTGGTGAGTTATTATGATCATCTTGCGTGTTGATAGAATAAATGGGACAAAATGGTCTTGATATTCCAATTTCTTTTCTTATGTTTATACTAATAAAACTGTAGATTCTTCTACCTAGCTTTTGAGCTTTATTCTTTGCTTTCCATAGCCTCATATTATTATTTGGATTTGACTTAACTACAGAGAACACCTGTCTTTCACAACAAAAAGTCTGCCCTTGAGAACACTGAACCAAACAACAGGGGCATTCTTTATAAATTTCTAAAATTAGCTGTTTCTTTGTCATTAGGTGAAACCTCAAGGGTAATTTAATTAAAGTTCCTTTGTTTTATTGAAGCATAAAAGCAGACACTGATCTGTATTTACATTCTCTGGCCAGTTATTTCATGGCTTGCTTGGTCTAGCGATGGGTACCTTTTGGAGGTATATATTACTTTTGACATCTTGTGCACATTATATATATACATATATACACGCACACACTAGTACTAGATTTGGCATGCTGTGTTGATAAATAGAAATGTATTGTCTATTATTGTCAGGTTAAAGACAAGTTGGGGTGCATCGCTCTTCCTGTGCACAATTGTATTATTTCTATTCTTTTCTCATCACCGGATAACATTCATTGGCTAATTTTGGATGTAAAGAATGGTTGCCGTTATTGCAGGTTAGATCTATAGGAGCTCTGGGAAATGTGGTGATTGCCTCATATCTAATTGGAGAAAATATATTGGCATTGGTAAACTATGGCCTGGTTATAGTTTCTACTCTCTGCAAGTAATCCTTTTGATCTCATCATATTTCTCACAAGCTACATTTGCTTGGTTTGTAGATCACTATAAATCTTCATGCTCTTGTCACATATATCCTCTCTGGCTTTGGCTGCATCTCAGTCCCATCAATGAATTTTATATACTTCATTTTCGGGCTTCTTGTAAGTGATTATTCAATTTCTTACTTTTGTTCAATTTGCATTTCTTATCTTAAATTTGTACTAAATTACAATTTTCACTTGAGCCCATTACACCATAATTTAACAAAGCATTCAGTTATTGATTCTTATATATTTTTTGTTGATAATTTGAAATAGACTAAATTTCTGATATTTTTCGCGACTGACCGCTTTTTGATTATCTTTCTCATACTTTGTTTCTTCACAGCTCTTGCTCAATTCTGGTGTCTTTGTGTTCCTGCTTCATCTTTTATATGCTCTATTTTTTACGAGGCTTGGGATGAAGGCTTCACTCAGACTACCAAAATGGCTACAGGCTGCAATATAAACCGATTCAGATGACCAATGGATAAAATTTCAATGTTTGTGTCTGAAATTCTTTCAATTAACCCTTTGACATGTGCATCCTCAGTGAACATCCCTCTATTTTAGGAAAGAATTAACACTTTGACATCTGCATCCTCATCCTCAGTGAACATCCCTCTTTTTTAGGATTTGCAAAGTGACTTAGGGGTTCTTGTTTGCAAAATATTTCACTCACATTTAATCCATATTCAAAATATAATCCAACTTTAATCAGCTTCACTATTCTTAACAATATTCATATAATTAAATATACAAACTAACCATTTTACATATCACATAAATTTTAATTAATTATTCATCCACTAACGTAATTTTAAGTAATTATTACTTTACACTATCTCTCTAATATTTTTATATCAAATCAACTTTAATTATTAAAAAATGCTATAAGTACATAATAAATGTACATAGAGGTGTACATCACACCCACATGAAGTAGGGTCTACTTAATTTTTTATTATTTTGTAGGACTCGCTTAATATAAGTTATGTACACCTTTATGTACAATATTATGTACCTATAGCATTTCTCTTTTTATTTTTGGTTGGTCCCACTCAATGTGAGTGTTATGTACACACTATGTACAATATTATTCCACTTATAGCATTTTTCTTAATTATTTTATTTTAAATATTATTTTAATATAAACTCAAAATCACACTAACAATTAATCATATTATTTTTTTTTTTTTTCAAAATAAACATTAGTTAACTAAAAAAATCTCATTTTGAGCTAATTAAACTTGTAAACAAGCACACCTTTTCTGATAGATAAGCAAATGGGCTACGTGATAAAGATGTCCTGTCCTTAAGAGGTGAGAAGAGGATTTGTATTTCAGAGCAGTGATTTAATGCATAAGATGGATTTGAAGTCAACCCAAAATAGTGAAAATATTAAGTCTAGCTTCCCTGGCTCGAATAACAGACTATGTTAGCAGGTGTGGGGAAATTGTTTTAACTGAGTTGGACAACTGAAATGGAGCTTGAGTAATAGATCTAGGAAAATGAAGGGTTGTGTTGAGCTGGGCTACATTACATGTATGAAAATTGGTGATTATGGCAGTATCTCAAATGAACGCAAATGGTATTCTCTATCAATCCAAATCTTGAATTGTGAAAAAATTCATTGAATTTGAAGCTTTGAGAGTCCATAACATGAATATTCGTTGTTTTGTTTAGGTAGTGTAAATTCTTCTGGAACGATACATTAATAGGTGTTTTGAGGGGAATATTTTTTATTTAAATGTATACTTGATATAAAATATTACACATCCATTCATGATGTATTTTAGAATGTAATACTTCATTTTGAAAAGATATGTATTTAATCAAAATTATGGTAGCCTAAGAGCATCTCCAATGCTATGATTTTGAAAAGCAATAATTTTTAACACATGTCAATTAATGATTGTAATATTAATCCACATAGAATAATGTTAAAAGACTAAAAATTTGAATCAAATTAGTATCTCCAATGCATCAATTTGATAAGAATTTAATTGTATAGGTGGACCAAATTATAATAATTCATTAATACAAGAGTAATAAAAAATTAAACCAAATATAAAGTGAATTACTTAGTCATCATGTTTGGTGTT
The DNA here is from genome assembly GCA_008636005.1 of Striga asiatica. Taxonomy (NCBI): domain Eukaryota; kingdom Viridiplantae; phylum Streptophyta; class Magnoliopsida; order Lamiales; family Orobanchaceae; genus Striga; species Striga asiatica. The sequence goes on along the minus strand of BKCP01004516.1, from coordinate 2,714,628 downwards.
AGATATTATAAAGTGAGTTCAACATTGTCAACATTAAATGTCATCCACATCATCATGAAAGAGCTAATGACAAGATGTATATGGATAATTTCTTGCAATGTCAAAAGTCACATTGGAGATGCTCTAATTGTTGGGCATGTATAACAGTTTTATTGTTTTAGGGAGCCTAAAAATTGCTTTTAGGGAATCTCAAATTTTCAAAATGCAAGGCTTTATATATAAGAATAAGATATATTGGTTAGGCTACAAGCTTGTTGTCACGCCCACTCTTTCGTTCACGGATTATATATATTTAGGGTCGCGCTCCCACGAGAATGATACTCAGTGAAAGAAATAAGAATGAATCGTAACCATTAGATCGGATGATCCAATGACTAAAAAATGCTTATTTTCCACACTCATTAAGAGTAATTGGTAATTACAGTATACATAAATAACTAAGACATGTGGGACCCACAATAGATCAAATAACACACCAACCAGTTCATCTCCTCACGTCACTCTCTCTCTCTCCCCCACTCCCTCTCTCTCACACACTCTAACACACACACACACTCTCTCTCTCCTCACTCTCTCTCTCTCTCTCTCTCGGTAGAGAAGAAAAATTATATCGCACCAAAACACCATCTTCGGCCACCGTCGTTCGCCCCAGCCACCGCTGTGCCGCCGCCGCCGCTCCCATCCTGCCTGCCGGAGCATCCCGCTACCGCCGGAGTCTCGCTCACAGACCGCCGCAATAGCATAGTCGCCCCCGCCAGCTGACCTCCGCCCAAAATATCTCTCCGGTGACGATCGGCTGTGCTTTGTCGACCGTCGCCTGCGCCGTCTCCAGTCGCTAGCGTCATCCCCGTCGACCTCGCCGTCCCCCGTCGTCCCCGTCGCCCTCACCGTCCTCCGTCGATTGCGCCGTCATCCTTCGCCCACGAGTCACCACCTCCTTGACTCTCGCCGGCATCGTGTCTGTCAGACGGCCAGGGCGCCACCGCACTGTGGAGCTGAAACTCGTCGGATGTCGTCGGCCGGAGTATGAATCGTCGTCGGAAGTCGCCGGCCGGAGTGGCTGCCGGAGCAGACGAGAAGTAGGGTAGAAGATGACATTTTGGGATTAGGGCCTTTTTTTTTAGAATTAGATTAAGTTAAAGGATTTGATTGCAAAAAAATGAATTTTTGTTAAATTTCAATTTGATACATGTGCCAAATTTGTAATTTATTGAAAGTTTAATAAATGCATATTAATTGAAAAAAAAATGCACAAGATAATGTATTCAATCATATTAAATATAAATGTCATGTGATAGCACAATAGTTTTATATGAAATGCACATTAATGATCGACAGATTATACCGTATCGAACGAAACATACCAAACTAAAAAATATATTTAAAAAAATAAATTAAATTATTAACATATTACATATAATATTAATATAAATAAACAAAATATTTCAACTATTTAGGATAATTTGGTTAACCGAACCGAAAAAACTAATTAATTATGTTCATTTCTAATTTATTTTAAGGAAAAAAAAATATTTGGTTCAACACGCACAATACAGAACGACACCATGCACCATAGTGTTGAACAAATTGCACCTTAATAACTGTTATATTGCACATAATAGTTCATTTACATACATATCAATTTTTTAATCAAAAAATAATATAAAATATCAAATAAAAATGTATTAAATATTAATGACGTTTTTTATAATAAATAATATGATTTATGTCGGATATTTTGGTTATTTATGTTAACCGACAAATTAATCCGATTATGTCGAAAATTTCAGTTCGAAAATTTATATTTCATTATGTTAGCCTGATCAGTGAGACTTTTTGACAAACAGACCTGGAGAAAGCCATTTGTTAAGTTTCCCACCAGTCAAGGCAAACAAAACTACATCCAAACTATCAGTCAAAGGACGCAGAGATGAACTTCCAGAAAGACCAAGAACATAATTTATGACAGACAGAGAGAAATCCACAATGTAGTTACGCACAAAAACCTTTTGAAACTTCAGAGAATCAGGACTAGAAACAGAAGGGGGCAAGTTTGAGTAAAACTTAGCTACCAACCGCGGACAGAACTTTCCAACATACACAATCGACTTTTCAAGACCAACTTTTCTCAAAAGATCAAACAACCCGAGATTTCAAAGTGAGTAGGAACGATGGTACGCTCAGAACGAAAATGCATTTGCGAAAAGATGTCAACATATCGATATTTAGTGAATGTAGAATAAAACTGACGAGAGAAGGCATTATTAACATCAAGAGGCCCATCATCGTCATCACCCACTTTAGCAGCTTTAGACAACAGTTGTGCTGCATTGCCTGGACATCCTTAACTATTTCAAGTAAATATCATTGCGTATTTATATATTAATAGATTTTTTTTTAAATTTGAATTTCAAACACTAACTGTCATTTCTCAAATATTTCAAAATAATTACTAATAAAAGTAAAAATGAAATATTTTATCAAGATTTCAATTACTATTTCAGATAAATGCGAACCTTTCTATATATATATATAGATATCTATACTTATATTAAAAGGTATACCATTTACCAGATTTAGTATAAAGAAAAGTCAACAACATTTATTGCATTACTATTTCCGTATTATACAATCTATACTTATATAAAAGGAGATTCTATTTACTATATATTTTTTTTTTTTTTCCAACGACATAAATGTTCTCATTAAAAAAAACAACGCCAACTGGCAATGTACACGAGCAAAGCCCAAATCCTGGGAACCTGGGAGGTTACAATACTCCAATGCAACCTAGACGGAATAACTGCTCGCAACGCGAGAAAACCAACCACAACAAAAACAAAAACGAACACTACTACAACATGACTAATAAAAAAGAGAACCCTCCCAACAGGAGAATACCCGAGTGCGCTCCCACCAGGAGAAAAAAGGTGCACTCAAACCCAACAACCTAACACACACCCACGACTAAGAACAAAGGGAACCCTCCCAACAGGAGAATACCCGAGTGCGCTCCCACCAGGAGAATTAAGTTGCACTCGAGCCCAACAGCAAACCACACAACAACAACAACAAAACACAGACCAACAAAATACAAAAACAAAAACTAAAATAACTGACCCAACCTCAGCTAAACCGAAACCGCCCCAAAACAGGAGAGACCGATCGAAACAAGAAAAACCGAGCCCAAATCCCGCTACTGAAACTGCAAGAACGCCTAGCAATAGGTGAATTTAAATCCCAGCAATCCCCGACTCGACCCATAGATAACCGAAGAGATCACAAACACAGACTCAAGACAAAAACTAAAAACTATAATTATATAGAGTAGGCCCTTCCTCAGCCAACCAAGCTAGTCAAAACCAGAAGAGTAACAATCGATCCAAAGAGAGCCCCTGCCCGAGGAACCGCTACCGAAACTGCATGACTGCCTATACAGAAGCCGAACCCAAGCCCCGAACTCATCTCAAATCGACCCACCCCGATCGAGGGAACAACGAGCCAGTTCCCCACACCATCACATCCCAAACTCATTTAACACCACTAGATAAGCTCGGGAGATCCGGACCCCACCGTCCCCAACACCAGAGAACAGGGGTTGAGACCTTCTCGGTTCCACAACTCCGGCTTCCCCGACGAAAGACGTCGCAGTCACCAAAGGCTCGCCCCGCCCACTGAACCCCTCACATCCCAACCCTCCGCAATCTGCCCGTGGACAGAGCCCGAGACCAGCCGGGAGCCCAACCCCCCGTAGAACCACAATCTGCCGGCAATCAGAACCTAATCCCCTTCGGGAGTCCCACCAGAAACGGGAAAGCCAGACCCAAGACCGTCCCACCTGAGATAGCCCAAGCCCGACAAGCGCAACCCCGTCCANACTACATTTACTATCCAGAAAAGTCAACTGCATTAAATGTCATTACTATTTTGGTATTATAATATTTTATTTATTTAATTGGTTTATTTATTTGTTTTATTTTAAAAAGGTAAGTATAATAAAAAAAATTAATAATAAAAAAAATACCAAATAAAAATGTACACTTTGACTTATTTGATTATATTTGGTATTTGATTATACCAAATATATTCTTATTTAGTATATACATTAAAATACTTACTAAAATACTTATTTGTTTTATTTGTCAAAGTTAAGTATAGATTTTTTTATATTATCAAATCATAAAAAAAATATTAAATCCATATTGTAAAAAAAAAAATTATATAATTTTATAACAATTCTACTACACTATTTAACAATATTTTTTTTATTATATAATAAAATAATAATTAAATATTATATGGTGAACAACAATAAGTAAAACTGTTATTTTCTCTTATATCAAGAGATAAATTTATATGCTAAAATTAATTTTTTATTAGTATAAATGTTTTAGTGAGATAATATATTAATTATTTTACAAGCTAACCCTAACATGCTCATATTTAATGTTTTAAAAGATGTAGAAAAAAAAACTTATAATAACTCTATTGTTTTTTAGACTTAAACGTTGATTAAAAGAGGTAAAAATTCTTAATTTTTTAGACTTAAACGTTGATTAACACCATAGATTGAGAGTTAATTTAGTAAAATTCCTAATTGTAATAAAAAAAATTAATTTTTGCTATATTTTAGAATCTCTTTAAATTCATTATAAAAAAAAAGAAAAAATAACTACAATGAAAAAAACAAGTCAGCTATATATCGATTTGTTGTACTACTCAAATCACATTCACAATTTGACGACAAGGAAAGGAAACTCATTGATTAAAATATTATTTTGTCAGTAGTCTTAATGTAGAAGAGACTTTAAGACTCCACTTGAATATTATAAAACTTTTATTGAACATTGTACAATTTTTTTCGTATTATAAACTTTTATTGAATATTGCATCTTATAATATAATATTCTCCAAATAAAGATATCTCATGCTTTATACGGGTCACGTACTATATATATCTCGTACATTTTTCTTTATTCATGTATATAATTATAAGTCTGGATAAATAATCTTAAAATTGTGCACCCGTGCATCGTACGGACTCTGTACTAGTAGATAGATTATATGGGTACATGTGCTAGTTGTACTAAAACAGCGAATAAAAATAAGGAAACTTGCAATCGTATTAAAAATTAAATAAAATAAGATTCGAGGATTTTGAAATGGTGACCAACAAAATCAATCATAGGAGGGTGAGGATAAAAAAAAAAAATTGTTTGTTTTCATTGCTTTTTGAAGAAGATGCATGTATCTAAAAAGTAAAATGTACTAAAATATGTTAAAAGGTCCAAATTATGTTTTTCGCACGTACGCCGCACCTATGTTTCCCCAAATCGTGGGGACAATTATATGATTGGACAATTAAGATTACGATCACCTCATTATTACTATCTTTTATTTAGATTTTCTCAATATCGATGTTCATTTCGATGGCTCTGTTTTCAGTATCTCCTGGTTGCTCATTTTTCTTTTAAAATACAAATAAACATAATTATATTTTATACGAGTGTTAGAAATAACAAATACTCCTACTATATACTACATACTATAACTTAATTTAAGAAACATCTAAAGATTAATTTTAAATAAATGCATATTTTTTGAAAACTGTATTATTAATTATTTAAAATTAGGCTGTGTATTACATGTTACCATGATAATTTTAATCACAATAGTTCAACACTCATGAGTTACATAAAAATTTGTTATAATCACTTCTTTTAACTTATGTCATATAGCATCACATGTTACTAATATCTTGATGTTTTTTTTTTTCTATGGAATATGATTAATAATAGTTTAATATTTTTATAATTAGGATACTTCCCCTTTTTTCCACCTGACTCTTACTTCTTTTTTTTTTTTTCATTAATGTATATTTAGTTTACCTTTTTTATTTTATATATACTGCACGCGTTCAAATACTTAATTAAAATATATATTATTATTTGCACCAAAAAAAATATTATTATTATTATTATTTTATATTAAATGACACCATTGTGCTGCGTAATAGCTTTTAGTTTATTAGCTTAACCAAGGCGTGTTTACACAAGGTTTGTCGAAATAATAACTTTTCTCAATAGTAATTAACATGGTATAACATGTTTTCGGAGTACAAGTTTAAAGCCCCAATTTCTCTCTTCCGAAAACCTAGCCCTTTCACCTTCATCGTACGACTTAATTCGTGGGTGTGCCTTCCTCGACTCGGAGTCAGGAGTCTCGTCACCGGTTGGCTTCGGCTGGAGCGGCCTCTGCCTGGATCTCGGGTGTCTTCGTCCTGCGGTGTTGGAGGTGGAGCATGGAGCAGACGGGTTTTGTCGTGTTCAGGCACCATTCTGTGGTGGATTCTTGACCTCTAGTGTCACGGAGATGGAGTGGTTGTCTGGTGGTGTCGGGCGGTCGGGGTGGCGGTTCGCCAGGTTGTGTCTCCTGTACATTCTTTTTACTTGGTGCTCGGGATTAGAGGTTGGCTGGTGTCTCCGATTTTGGCCAGTGGTGTGGGCTACGATTGGAGTGACGGTGTGGTGGGGGAGGCGATGCCGGTTTTCCTCCGGCTGCAGGCTGTGGTTGCTCACTTAAACGTCGGTTGTGTTCATGGGGTGCAGTTCCAGTTAGGCCTGTTTCTGGAGCAGCTTCTCGGGGCGTGGTTCGGGTTGAAGGGGTGGTCGGCTATGGAGCTGCTGCGAGATTCTGGGCGTCTGCTGGCTCTCGGAAGGGGTGTGTTAGGTTGTGTTTAGGTTGTTTTGCTAGTTCTTTTGTGTTGTGTTTTGTTTTCGGGTGTTTTATTTTCTTTGTGTTATTTGTGTACTCTCCTGTTAGGAGCTTTTGTTTATTCTCCCGTTTTGGAATTTTTTAGTTGTGTTTGTGTTGTAGGTTGACTCTAGGTTACCGTCTGTCTGTACGTGTAGTCCTCTCTACTAGAGTCAGCTGTTCAGCTTATTCGACCGTTGGCTGTTTTATTCGGCTGAGTAGTTGTTTTCTAGGTTTGTTTGTGTTGTGAATATATGTGATTCCTATCATTTCGAAAAAAGAAAAAAAAAACATGATATAACATTGTATATAATATCAAAAACAATTGTTCTCACTTGCATTTTATCATATATAGTTGCATGTAAACACACAATACACTAATTGATAGGGATTATAGTGTTAACTCGAGCTAACCGGACATAGACCCATAAGATAAGGGTCGAGTAACTGCGGTTGAAAGGGAGCTCAACTGTAAATTGGTCGAGCACAATCACAAGGCCGAAGGCGGGCCGACCGGATCAAGTTGCCGAGCTTAGGTCCGTGGTCGACCGCACAGCGAGAGTGAGGCGGGTCGAATGTCGGTCCATAAGGTTGGGCATCGACCGAATCATACTCGGTCGATTGTCGAGCTTAGGCCCATGGTCGACCGCGCAACAAGAGTAAGGGCGGGCCGAATGTTGGTCCATATGGTCGGGCATCGACCGAACCCTACTCGGTCGAAGGATATTCGAGGACGTATAGTCCCGAGGAGAGTCCGTATAACCGAGTACTATATATATGATGAAACCCCACAGGTATTAGGTAAGACATCATTTATTACAATCACTATTATAGTCAATACACATTACAATCTTTACTATTCCTATTCCAAGATATTGACTTGGACGTCGGAGGGTCTTGCGCCGGAGCAATTCCGGCGTATTTGCAGGTAACGACGAACTCACGAGCTTGGACCGCACCAAACCGGTAGATCCACGTTCAAATCGGAAGAAGACCATTCAGAAAACTGGAGTCACTCATCTCGGACCATATCACTAATTAATTAAGATTGATAGATAAAATTATTTGAAAACTAGAATTGAAGTTAACTAGTTGAATTGAAATTATCATTGACGGATAAATTAGTTTTTATTTACAAAACTAAATATAAAAATAATTATTTTATTTTATAAATGAAATATGCATTTCGAATCGAATAATCATAAGAAAATTATTAATTTGATACATAATGTATAAAAAATGACAAAAGATAAAAAAAAAGTTATTAATGATGTTAAACATTATAAGGTTAATTGCACGAAACCCTTCTGTTGAATTAATAAAAAATATATGATAAGAGTATTTGCTAAACTAATTTTTTTATTTAAAAATTTTGATGGACTAACTGATGAAAAAAAAAAGGATGAATAGACAGTGCAGAAAATAATTTGTATATTGTAATTTAAGAGAGAAATATGCAAGAAAATTATAATATGGTAAGATTGCTACTTATCCAAAACTAATAAGGAAGTGTGGACTAAGAGAAAAAAATAACAAAGTTAAATATACACTTACAAGTTTGAAAAAAGTTATTTATGTCTAACACCAAGCTTAACTCCAGAGCAAAAAATGAATATATAAACAACATTATGAAGTATAGATTTTCACCATGTCAGCATCCGAAGTGTGAGAATCTGCCACTTAGGCTCAACATGTTTCGAATTAATATATAGAGAGGGGTACCTTCACCTATGTCGGAACTAATCATATGATAGTTTACATTGAAATGTTTATTATTGACATACAAAATTTCGAAATCTGATGGACTTAATCTTGGATAATTCAAATTTCAAGGCGATTATTATTATCATTCTTTTTTTGGAAAATCTATTTTATATATTTCAAAAAGTACTTTAAAAATTGAAATACCATAGAGATAATTTTCGATCGATCACTTAATGTATAAAAGAAATATGATCAAATTAATAAATTAAACACTTCGACAAGGCAATAATGTTGGGAGCAGGGGCGGACCTAGGCGAAGGCCTATGGGGGCACGGGCCCCTATGCAATTTTTTTAAAAAAAATTAGTATATATATAATTATATTGCAAAATAATTACAGAGAGATTTCTTAAAATTTAAGTTGTTTGCATTTTGTATTTGTAGTATGTTGTAGACAACATGTATAGTTGAGTTACATCAATTTTTCACAAAAGTCAACATTGATTTTGATACATATTGAATTTTAGATGTTCTTAAAATTATAATTATAAGCTTAAAATTAGCTACTAATTGCGTTTATCATTGATTTTTTAACTAATAAAATATTTATTTTTATTATAAAGAATCCACAAATGTTGACGTTTAAGAATATCCAATGCAAAAGAAAAAAATGTTGGTATTTGAAAAAGATATATTTAATGAGATTTGAATTTATGTAATTATAAATGAGATAATATATAAGAACATACAGAGAATAAATATTATTTTTCTTTTGTAATTTGTAAAAGTTACATTTGTGCCACTCAGTCTTACGAGTCTGCGTCTGCCCTCGTTTGGAGATATGATTTCTATACATATGTAATCCTCTTATCAATGGGTTTGTCATTTGAATTTGTTAATATTTCTCCAAGGCATTTCAAAACTTAATTTATGTGGCAGCGGGATATATGATATTTGTGGAGAGGCACACCACCTATTTTTCCTATCTGTCAAAACAATCTTATTAAAATAATATGTCTTATTTGGCAATCAACGGTTAGTGTTTAGCTATTAGCGGATTATATTAACTGTTTTGACCAGCGGTTGTATTAACTGATTTGATTGGCGGATTACATTCGCGGATTGTGCTAAAGCATTTGGTAAAACTAATAAATTGATGTTAATAAGTTGAATATAATAATAATGTGAATAAATATATAAATACTCAAATGATAGTAGTAATCTATTACTTATAATAGCAACTAGTGAAAATCCCGTGTGATGCACGGGGGTTTCGTATCTTAGAATATTTTTTAAAGTTTTATTTTAATTAGCATGCTGACCCATTTATTTAAATAGATAATATTTTAACATATACATTTATTTTTAATACAGATAAAAACACAATTTTACATATTTTGGTTCATCATAATACTCAAATATTAGTTTATTAAAAAATTTATTGTCCTATAATGCCATTATTATTTATAACACTTATAGAAGTAATATTATTTTTTATATAATGATAAATATTTATATTAATATTATATATTGATGTAATTAATTTAAAAATATATCAATAAATTTAATGTTTGTTAGGAATGTGATTATATATAGGGTAAGATAAAATGGAATGACCTGAATTGAACAAACCCACCATTTAAGGGAGCATTTAATGCTGTCTAATTTTATCGTAAAAAATTCAAAAACTTTCCCAAAGTCATATGCAATTAATTTTGGCGGATTTTTTTGCTTACTATTTCTAGTAAATGGTTATTCTTATTATATATATATATATATAAGAAAAAATATAAAAAATAGCATTACAATTTCCCGCTCAAATTTTCATTTTTTACTAATAATGGAAGTATATTTTGAAATTTTTTGGATTCTCCCATCCATCACATGTTTTCAAATTCGAAATTAATTTCACCAAATCACTATGTATCCGATCAAAATCCTAAATCTATATATCCGGTCAAAGCCATAAATTTGTTATATATGTTTGAAGATTTATGTATTTTAAAAAATGAAAAATGAAATATATATTTTACATATTTTATATATATCTGGTCAAAGAATACTATATTGAAAAGCATCCTATAATAATTGATTCGACAAAATATTTCAATATATTAGAATTCTTAATCATCAATTCTTTTAATTTATTTATTTATTTTTTTTGAAATGAAAATTTTTGAATTAAATAAATTCTTATAACATGTACAATAAATAAAACAAATTTACCTTTTAAGAATTCTATCTATAGTTAACAATCTAATCTCCTTATGTATCTAACAACTTACCTAAACAATTTCAAAATATTAAAATTCTTAATCATCAAAATATTATTTTACATTATGATTTTCAAATTAAAGAAATCCTTATTAACTAAAATCCTTAATTGTTAAATATTGTTTTATCTATATTTATCTATCTAAAAATTTTATATTTGTTCATATTTATTTAACTACAAAATCTTTTAAAGTTTAGAGAGAATCTCATATTATGTGGGTCTTGGTACATATTTTTTTTGTACATATCCATTTTTCATCTCATATCCCAATTACAAATTTTAATTCTAATCTTGAATATCTCATATTTATTTTATATATATATACATATAATCAAGAAGCATGACGGTCATATAATTAATTTTATATATATCATGTGTTGGATGTTATTGGTTTGGTTGGGGACACTCATTATATTCAAATAAATAATACATAATTTGTCATGTTTTGTATTTCTTTTCTTACAACAATGAGATGTTAAACATAAATAATTATGTTTAATATAATGTTTTAGAAAATGTCTTAAGTAAAAAGCTCGTCCGTGCATCGCACGGGATACACACTAATAATAATAGTAATACTAATAATAATAATATTTTGTAATTTATAAATTACTAATAAGAATATTTATAAATTTTAATAATGTTTTTAGTATACTTATGTAAAAATTCACATAATTTGTAATTTTGAAAAAATTTAATAAACATAACAACACAAATTTTATTCTTTATGCTCGAAACTTTTTGATTGACAACCAAAGTCTTAATAAAACAAAAAGTAAATAATTATCTTATAGAACAATAAATTATTTTTATCTTATTTAATTTCTTAATACTAAAAGTAAATACTTCTATATCGATTTTGAAAACCTATCATTTACATTACATAGACACATGTTACTTGACCTTTTAAAAGACTATAAAGTAACGATAAAATTAACCAACTTATCATAATTCTTAAGCATATCCGTCAACCAAAAATACTCTGATATATAATATAATACCGATTCGAACCCTTAGAGGGAACCACACAGTCCGGCTAGGTCAACTGAGGAGACCATATTCGACCTAAACAAGAACAACAACGAGGTCGATTTGACCTCACCATACTCGATAATGGAGCCGAAGGTCAGGATGTGTCAAATTGAGTTTCGACCCGAAGATTCGACCTCGTAAGAGGGGCTTTGGGTATCTATTTGGAAAACCACGCCATGAGACGATTAGACCACGTGTCACGAGAGGATTGAGCCGTCTGCACCCCTGACAACTAATAAAACTGAGGCACTGCAAGCACTGTAGATCATACGGACGGGCAGCAGGGGCAGGTCAACGCCCCAGGCAAACTTGGAGAACAAGTTATCATTTCCCTATATAAAAGGAAATGTTTCCCTATATAAAGGGAAATGAGAGGTTAGTTTTTGGGTTACATTCTCTGCATGCCCTCATTTACTTAATACATTGTTCATCATCTCAGATTATCTCAAATTATTGCTGACTTCAGTATCAGAGTCTTTTCACCGAAAAACCTGTAGGTGTGGAGTTGTTCAAGATTGAAGAATGAGTTGTACAAGTCGAAGAGGCTGTTTTACCACTGCAATATCTCGAACCAAGACGGAGTGAAGTCTATTTCACTATTATACTCTATAGCTTCTTCATTTTCAGTGTCTGGCTCAATCCTCTGATATTAAAAGCTGCTCAACCAAACACATTTTTTTTTTTTTTTTTGTNTTTTTTTTTTTTTTTTTGGCGTTTTAATTCGTTCAAAATCGATATTTATAGCGTTTGGGCAAAACGGTCGGAACCAAACGCCCCTTAGTTATTTGCAAAAAATAGGCACTTTATTTTAGTTGTAAAATTGTATTTAGAAAAGCAAAACAAATTTGAAAATATAATACTGCAAAGGACAAGACGGTGATATCAGCTGTAATCAGTGGCATATAATTATTGTTCCACCTATATAATGGGCCTAATACCTCATGATTTCTTTCACGTTGAGAAAAACACACACAACGTGTATAGAAAAGGAATTACAGAGCGTTACGTGTCCTAGGGTTTCAGCTTCTTCTTCCGCAGCCGCAACCACACAAAGCTTGTTAGTGACCATTTTCTTCTCTTGCATTCTGTATTAACGCATAGTTTTTGTGGTGTTTAATTTTCGTTTGCTTCTTTTGTTTTGTTTTGTTTTGTTTTGCAGGATTTGTCCTAGGTCGTCGATTTACGTTTTAAGGGTGACTGTTTACGCCGAAGCCTAAATCTTTATTGATGTAAGTGTGTAATCTTGATGTTTTGTCGTGGTTTTGATGTTTGAATTATCAATGTCTTTATTGTATGTTGAAATTGGTGCTTCTGTAAGTTGAAATGAAAAATGCTATGTTTTGCCTAGTCTATTGTTTTTTTCTTGGGTGTGATATATGTTCAGCATTTGCATAATTTGTTTTATGTTAATTGATATGTTGTGCCATCATTTATGTTGTTGATTTATTGGCTATTCGAATTTTGGTTAAGAAGTTGTAATAATGGAAGATGATTAAAGCGACATCAGCTGTTAGAATGTTTTTTATTTTGATGATAGGGTGATAAAATGTTTGGCCTACATAGATCTAAGATTTTCTTGTATTTCAGATCTGGATTTCTGGGAATACTGATAAAGTTTTCTGCTTGTGGTTTTTATAACCGATTGAAATTATACTCTTGTCTTGTTTGTCTTTCTGTTATTTATATTGTAGCCAAGGGTTGTGATGTCCGCTTTTATGCCAATTTGGATGTAATTATTTCTTTCAAATTGTTTCCTTAATTGATTCCTTGTGTGAAATATGGTACCTTTAAAACAAATTGATTCTCAGATCCTTTATAATCCTATGCAAAATAAATGATTAACAACTGTGTATAATTGAAAGATTATTATCCGACTATGTACTCTGTAAATGCTCTGTCGGTTGCTCATAGCTCCTGCTTGTAATTTTGTAGTTATTATGCTCCTTTCCTCATTTCTTTTGTTGAATTCTTCTTCAAGGTAGTATTTTACTTCATTTTCAATATCATCGTATAATATTCCTCCTGCTAAGAGTTATATTTTGTGGCGTGTGCTTTATTTGTTACTTGTTCTTGGTTAAACGCATCAGACATTTGCATATGGTATCAACCATCTTTTGCTTGGTCCTAATTCCTTCGACTGGTCATTTTTCAGAAAACAAATTCATGATCTAATGGAGTCAAAGGGTGGGAAAAAGAAGTCCAGTAGTAGTAAATCCACATTCTACGAAGCTCCCCTTGGATACAGCATTGAGGACATTCGACCAAACGGAGGCATCAAGAAGTTCAGATCTGCTGCATACTCCAACGTAAGTTACATCATCCCTGTAATAAGTACATTCAGTGATTCTTAACTATCTGCTTAACCAAAATAAAAAAAAAAGTATTATAATGATAATTTCATTTATCCTTTGCAGTGCGCTCGCAAGCCATCCTGATACTCCTAAGCTATCCCCCGAATCACGTCGTTTGGCGTGGTGAAATCAATTTACTGCTTTAAAATTTTACTGCTTTCTAGTTTTTTTTTTATTTTTTTTTTATTTTCTTTTTTTAGCTTTTGGCCTGCACTCCTTTTCTTCATTCTCCATCAGCCACCTCATCTGCTGTCTGCTGTTGTTTTGAGCATATACTTGTCTCGAAATGGCTCTTTCTGCATCTGCAATCGGTTTCGAAGGATTCGAAAAGAGGCTCGAAATCTCATTTTTCAAGCCCAACATCAATGCCGACCCTGAAGGAAAGGGATTGCGCTCCCTTTCCAAATCACAATTGGACGAAATTCTGCGCCCTGCCGAATGTACCATTGTAGCCTCACTATCTAACCAACACTTGGATTCATATGTCCTTTCCGAGTCAAGCCTCTTTGTCTATCCTTATAAGATCATCATCAAAACTTGCGGGACAACAAAATTGCTTCTTTCAATCTCGCCCATTCTGAAATTGGCCGAGTCACTTTCTCTTTCGGTTCAAACCGTGAAATACACACGTGGGAGTTTCATCTTCCCCGGGGCCCAGTTTTACCCCCACCGTAACTTTTCCGAAGAAGTTTCTGTCCTCGACGAATATTTTCGAAATCTCGGCACAAGCAAGGCCTACGTTATAGGAAATTCTGACGAATGCCGTAAATGGCACGTGTACTCGGCCTTTGCCACGTCAGTCGAAGCTTCTTCTTCAGACCCTGTTTACACTCTCGAGATTTGCATGACTGGTTTGGACAGGAACAAAGCTTCTGTCTTTTACAAACGAGAATCGAGTTCGCCTCTTCTCATGACTAAAACCTCTGGCATACGAAAAATCTTACCCGAATCTGAAATCTGCGACTTTGAGTTTGAGCCGTGTGGATATTCCATGAATTCCATTGAGGGAAGGGCAATTTCGACCATTCACGTCACGCCGGAGGATGGTTTTAGCTATGCGAGCTTTGAGGCGGCCGGGTATAATTTGAAGCTCGTGGGTTTTGAACAGCTGGTCGAGAGGGTATTGGCTTGCTTTAACCCGAGTGAGTTTTCTGTGTCTGTGCATGTCGAGTTTGGCGGGAAGTTGGTTGAAGATTTTTGTGGGCTGCTGGATTTTAATGGTTATGTTTCTGATGAGATGAGTCTGAAGGAGCTGGGATTTGGTGGGTCGATTGTGTACCATAAGTTTGTGAGGGCTAAAGCATTTTGTGGGTCACCCAGGTCAACTCTCAAGTGTTATGGGGGTGAGGATACTGAAGAAGAGGAAGAAAAGGAGTAGCATTTATCGGTTATTTTTTATATTTTATCTGCGTGGAATAAAATTTATGGCAATGCTGTTTGGTCATAAACAATCTATTTGGTTTGTGCTGTGTGTTTTTATTTTGTTGTGTTTTATTTCTGGACTTACTATGTTGCTTTGTATTATCGGCCCTTAGTTTTGGGTCTCTGCTTTTATGTTGCTGAATAAATGTTGAACTTGTTTTGATTTTATGTAATATATTATATTGTTTGTTTGGATATGAAATGTTTTCAGTTTCATTGATAAAAACAAAAAACCTTGCTTAATATTTGCTTAATTCCACATCATACCAAAAGCAAATTGATAGCGTGTATGGATGCCAGCCTGTATCCAATAACAAAACAATGTGACAATATTTGCTATATTCTGTGCTAAGAAAGATCCAACTCCATTAAATTTCATAAATTTTGTTCTTGAAGGGAAGCCTCAGAGTTTTGTTCTTTTCGTATGTCCTGAATCTAGTATCTGAGTTTATATATTATTAGGATGGTTGGGTATTCATTATGGTTGTGAAAACGTTTATTTTATTGTTTGTTGAATGAATTGCCTATGAAATCCATGAGTGGAACTTTTTAATTTTCTGCAATATGAATTTTCCATGTTAGGAGATTTCCATTTAACTTAATTTGTAGATAAGTTTATTCTTTTAGATTTTCATTTAACTTGATTTCTAGATAGAGTGCAAAAAATGTGTGAATTGGGAGTAGATAGAGTGTTAAAAAAAGTGTGGGATCGGGTGGCATCCATTGTCTACCACAAGTTTTTGAGGGCTAATAATATAATTTTTTTTGGTTTTGTTGGATTTTTTTGGTTTGGTGTGGTTAATTTTGAAAAAAAAATAAAATAAAATGGTATGATTAGTTGTTAGTGGGTATATTAAAATAATATTTAAAATAAAATAACTAAAATTAATTTGATGTGAAAGTATGATATAGATGATTTGAAGTATAACTCCACCAGTAATGTCTATAATCCCTTATTTCTTCTAGCGTGAAGTGAAATTAAGCACCACTAGTTACAGTTTGAAGCACTTTGTAATGATAAGCACCATTAGTTACATTTTGGTGTATCGGTCTTCGCTTTTAGAACTTAGCCTACATTTGAGTCTTTTTTTCATTGCCCAACTTGCTTTCTAGGTCTAATCTCCCTTCTCCATTTAATATAAATGCTAAATTCATAATATTATTGAGTTTAATGTCAGTTATATATACCTAACTTACATAATTTATTTAAGTTGTTCCTAATCATACGTGTTGCTATTCTGAACTTTGGAATAACAAGTAATAAACTTCCATTTCTACATCAACTGCCAATTATCATTGTAATTTGGATAATCTCGGAAGCTTATGTGATATCTCGATCGAGCTGTGAAAACAAATCTTGATAGTATGCTTTAATCCTAAACCCGATTCATGGTAACTTTGGGCTGCGTGATGTAAGTAGTGTTTTGTAAAATATATAAAGATCATTTGAGCATAAAATAAATAAAGAAAATAAAATAAATGTATGATAGGAAAAGAAGCAAATGAATGAAAAGCTGTTAATCTTAATTTTTATGAATGGTTTAACTTTTATTTTTTGATGATTTGGTTTTAAACTTTTATGCCCTTCAAAAAGAGTAAATGGCGTGTTACACCTACATATATTAATTATTCTTTCTCTCTTTCTTTTTTTTCATCATCTTTTGTTTTTCTTTCGCTTCTATCTTCTTCGTTCATGGTTTTTATTTAATTACTTTTTTTGCCTAAATTTAATGGTAGGTGGATGACGATCGTCTGATTTGTGAATACCGTTCCAAATTAAAAAGGTGATCGTCGTTACCTCTTTATGCAAAACGGTGGACACTCGAGTGTTTCTTTTTTAAACGTTGGGTTCAATTTTTGAAGCATTTCTGACACACACATTAAATTGTTGTCGGGCCCCCCTTTATTGACTTGTGCCCATACACGCTAGAGCTCGTATGGACAAAGTGGGGGAAGTATTATATATAGCATAGAGAGATCGATATCATGCACTGGAGCTCTTGCATAGCTCGGTTCTAGACCAGAGCTCCCTTAGCTCGACTTAGGAGAGAGTAGGTCGAAGTAGGTTTCCTGAGGGCGGCAGGTCGAGTTATTGACCTATGGCTTACGTACCTGAGACCTCGTCAATTAAGACGTTAAGGGTGACTTATTTAGGTCAACCTAGTAAACGTGTAAAGACATTAACTGCGTGACATCTAATGAAAGTAGGATTGTGAATATCTTGAGAATTTGATTGGAAGGAGGTCTATTACAAGAAGGTATGTGTATATCTGGTTCCTTTGAGGAGATAGAACTCATGGGCAATAAGGTTACCGTTCTCATATATATATAAAGGTGAAGGTATTATGGTTATTGTTACATTAAATTCACTATTTATGTACATTACATACGAGAGACTGACTTGATCGTCGTCTCAACGTTAGGAACCCTCCCATAAACTTTTCAAGTACTTGCGCGAGAAGGTATATCATGATTCGGAGATCCAAAAAGAGCCGTCAATACAAACTGGAGTTCTTTAGTAGATCCCAATCACCAAATAATTAAATAATATGATACCATACATGACCAATTAAGGAAAGAGAAGTTGTTATGATTCCTCACAAAAAAAAAAAAGACTACTTGTTTGTATCAACTTTGTGATTATTACAATCGGCCATTTACATAGCTCAACTTTGTGAATTAAGGAACATGTGTACAGCATAGCAATATCATCATAGCCAATTAAGGGATCCAAAGAAGTCAAACAGTTTGAACAAGGTCAACGCTCATGATGATGTCCAAAAATGCACGTGTTGTGGAGTACAAAACCCAGAAAGGAACACATTGGCTTGAACCAATTTATATATGCCTCTTCTAATCTGACCCTACACCTTACTTTATGTGCCAGAAATGTACAGTATTTCTAACCTCAGCCTACAACTCTCCATCTTATGAATTTGGTAAACCGTACATTATAAGATCCTTTAGTTAGTATTATCATTAATTTTATTTATTCACTAACTTTAAAATGTGAATGTTTCCTTTAGTTAGTATTATCATTAATTTTATTTATTCTGCAAGAGGCACTATATTTGGTTAGTTTAGTCTTTAAATTTCAAGATTTAATGCAAGTGACAATTCGGAATGTTTGGATTCAGACATATGATAAACTGAAACTCAGGAAATTATAAAAAACCCAATGCATGTTTAGTCCCAATACGCATGTCCTCTTCTTTGCACCTCATCCAAAGCAAAATTATCTCCACATAAATAATTTCAATTAAAGGTCCTCTTTTGATTTTCTTTATTTTTTATATCCGACATTTGCACATTAATAATTTCAGTTTGTTATAAAATTACTTTAGTCAGTAGTCACGTCAAGACCACTTTGCATATTTAAACTATGGAATTGCAATAANTATATATTTTCTTTTCTTTCTACTTTAGCTGACAAGTGGTGGGCATGTTACTATAGCTCACTTTTACTCTTTTACTACAAAACTTGTTCTTTCTTTTTAGGCCTGACACAATTAAGCTGTGAGCCATTGCTGTTCTGAAATTGCATAGCTTCACAAGTTTTTAACTATTTTCATGTGATGTTATTTTTTCCATTTTCAGAAAATGTGATCATTTGAGAATATTTTGCTACCAACTCCAGAAAATTCTGATCACAATTCTTCTCTTTCTTTTTGTGTTTTAATTTCACTGCCCTGTTTCCATTCTGGAAATTATACTATTTTCTTATATTTTTATATGAATTTCTGAGTAAATGAAGATTACAAGAGAAGAATGTGTTTTGTGGTTTGTTGCTTTTATAACCTGCTGGGCTTATAGCACTGCTTTGCTTACACCTAATGGTGTCAACTATGAAGGTTAGTTTTTCTTAGCTTTAAAAATCTGTTACAAATAGTTTCTACATTCAACTTCTCTTCAATTTTTACAACATTCATCAATAATTTCCTTGCCAGAAAAGAATAAATATAATGAATTTAATGAAGAGAATTTGGCTTGGCATCTAATAAAACTGCATGTGGGTACTTTATTTATTTATTTATTTATTGCAGTGCAAGCTTTGATTGATATACAAAAATCTTTGAATGATCTTCATGAAGTCCTTAATTGGGATGAAAATGCTGTTGATCCATGTGGTTGGGCTATGGTGGGTTGTTCACATGATAATTTTGTTATTACACTGTAAGTTGATTGATACTTAAATACAATTTTTAATTTGTTTGACCATTTTTTTTCCACATAATTTAGATGGAAAGTAGAAAATGAAAAAAAAAAAAAAATGCAAGTAATTTGGTTATAAGTATATGTTTTATTTTAGAGTCCTAATTTTGCAGAGCAATCCCAAGCCAGGGTTTATCAGGCACAATATCGCCTAGTATTGGGAATTTGACACATCTCACAAGTGTGTAAGTAATAGTAACAATATTTTGTTTAAAAAAATATAAAATTTAAATTATTTACATAAATATTTATTGTTGAAATTTGCAGGCTCTTACAGGATAATAATGTAACAGGGCCAATACCAGCAGAATTGGGAAAACTACCAAAACTGCAAGCAATTGATCTTTCAAATAACTTGCTAACAGGACAAATACCCAATTCTTTATCTCAACTTAAGACCCTGCAATACTTGTAAGTTGTAAGAATTATATAAAATAAAATAATTTTCCAGAACATGAAAATGTTGGCTGGTAACCACTGATGTGTCTATTTCCCTTTTTTTTTTTTTTAAATCTGTTGTTTATTTTGTTGTTGAAAACAGGAGATTAAACAATAATAGTCTCACTGGGGCTATACCTATGGCTTTAGGCAACCTGACTCAGCTGACTTTCATGTAAATATTCTAAATTATTTAATTCTTTCTTATAGTAACCCAATTATTTGATTCCAGACTTTATCAAATTGATGTAATTTGTGATGTTTGTTGTCTCAGGGACTTGTCCTTCAATAATTTGAGTGGGCCAGTAGCAAGACATCTAGTCAAAACATTCAAGTATAATTTCCCTAAATTACTATGGGAATTTTTATTTTTTAGTCAGAAAATTTTTTAATTTCCCTAAAAACATTCATAAATTGTAATGACAGTGTTGTAGGAAATCCAATGATATGTGCAACTGGGAAAGAGCCAGACTGCAATGGGACTGCACCAGTGCCTCTAACTATATCCCAAAATATTTCACAATGTGAGATTTTTATTCTGTCTTATTTAATTACTAAAAAATCTTTTCAACATAGACTACTAATGAAAAAAAAATAATAACATTTCAAAGTCATGAATTTTTCCAATAACTGAGTACTAAAATTTAACACTTCCTTTAATTTGTGTCCTGAAGATCCTATGCCATCAAGAAGGCCAAATAGTCACAAATTTGCATTGGCCTTTGGGACAAGCCTTGGTTGCATCTTCCTGTTGATACTTGGATTTGGCTTCTTCATCTATTGGAGACACAAGCTCAACAAGCAGATCTTTTTCGACATTAATGGTAAAGAAAGAAAGAAAGAAAATTGGTGTCTAAATATAAACAACCAAACCTCATATATCCCACATTTTTTTATTAATTTTCCAGAACAACATGATGAAGAAGTGAGTTTGGGGAACCTAAGAAAGTTCGAATTCCGGGAGCTTGAGAGCGCGACACACAACTTCAGCAGCAAAAACATCCTTGGCAAGGGCGGATTCGGAAATGTGTACAAAGGTTGCCTAAATGATGGCTCCATTGTGGCTGTGAAAAGGCTAAAGGACGTTGATAAGATTGGAGGGGAGATTCAGTTCCAGACGGAGGTTGAGATGATCAGCCTTGCCGTGCACAAAAACCTTCTCCGCCTCTATGGCTTTTGCGTCACCTCAACCGAGAGGCTTTTGGTGTATCCTTACATGCGTAATGGAAGTGTTGCTTATCGTCTCAAAGGTTGATCCCAAAGCACCCATTGCTGCTCGGCTTAAGGCTATGTTTGGTGGTCAAATAAACTTGTTTATACTTTATTTGGTTAGCTTATAAGCTATCTGTATTCAAATAAGCCTCGTTTGGTAGGACAGTGTTTTTTAGAAAGTTTGAGCTTATCTCATAAGCTTGTTTAGGTAGTTTTTTAAATAAGCTCATTGAAAATTTCATTTCAACTAGCTTATCAGCCAATTTTACCAAACACTTGTCATATAAGCTAACTTTTCAACTATGAGCTCGAAAATTTGCATATAAACTATCAGCTAGCTTATCAGCTACTAAACCATGTTCATTCATGTTGTTTGACAGCCAAACCAGCGTTGGATTGGGGCATTAGAAAGAGAATAGCGATAGGGACAGGCAGAGGCTTACTATACCTACACGAGCAGTGTGACCCTAAGATCATCCATAGGGACGTCAAGGCCGCCAACATATTGCTCGACGATGATTATGAGCCAGTAATCGGTGATTTCGGCCTCGCGAAGCTTCTCGACCACACCGACTCCCACGTCACCACCGCAGTCCGTGGTACCGTGGGCCACATCGCACCCGAATACCTCTCCACCGGCCAATCTTCTGACAAAACCGACGTCTTCGGGTTCGGGATTTTGCTCTTGGAGCTTATCACGGGGCAGAGGGCGTTGGAATTTATTAACCACAAAGGAGGAGCAATGCTTGATTGGGTGAAGAAGATTCATCAAGAGAAGAAGCTAGACGTGCTTGTGGACAAGGTTTTGAAGGAGGAGTATGACTCGATCGAGCTTGAGGAGATGGTGCAGGTGGCCCTGCTCTGCACGCACCACCTCCCGAGCCATCGGCCTAAAATGTCTCAAGTTGTGCGGATGTTGGAAGGAGATGGGCTGTCTGAGAAATGGGAGGCTGAGTCAGCCATGTGTCGGCCCAATGATTTCTCGTCCTCCGAGAGATATTCTGATCTCACGGATGACTCGTCGTTGCTCGTGCAAGCAATGGAACTGTCAGGGCCTAGGTGATTGATTGTCTGCTTGAGAACAACAATGGCATCTTTTTTCTTTTCCTTTTTAAGTAAAAGGAGTTGTACGGAACACAAGTCAATAGTGTATTTGCAGAGTTCTATTTCTCTCTTTGGAGTATATAGTTATGTTGAGTGAGATCTTTGTGTGTGTGTTGTCCGTGTATTTGAGGTTGCATGCAACTTGTAAGATTAGT
>BKCP01004516.1:2679607-2691964 GCA_008636005.1 Striga asiatica | reverse complement strand
ACTTGATATTGAGTTGAGGTTTTCCTGATTTTCTTCATTTTCAACGGTTTATGGAAAGATCGTACAGAATAACACAGTCATTTTTCTTATTTTATTTGGATTTTCTGTTGGGGACAAATGACAATAACAACAAACAAGAACGACACACGGGGACTGAAACAATAATTTTATCTTTTACAATTCATAAATATTGCCTAAGATATCACGGTTATTCATTGAAAATAATAGTTTGGACAGAACATTACTTGAAATTTTCAGATACTTAAAATTTATTATATGTTTGAACCTTTAAATTATATACATTTGTCTCACACTTGCTGGTTTTTCACCTGTGACTTATAGTTCTTCAAGTTGTTTGCATAATCTATATTATATTGCAAGTGCAAAAAGACACTGTTTGGCACTAATCCTCACACAGCAGAAAATAACAGAAGAGATATTAAAGTACATCTTGGCATAACAGTGACATCCAAACTATTCACAATTTACAGGAAAACAATTCAGTTCTTATAGCCTCAATCAAGCTTTCCTCTTCCAATCAATTACACTGTATTCATCTCAAGTAAAAAAACCCAAGAAAAAGCTTTTATCTTTCTTTACGTGAGCTTTTATAACACTTTCATACCCGTTCGTGAATAAATTTGATAGATGCACGTGAAGAAGCTCGACGAAAGCCCACTAAGTCAATTAACATGTTAAGTCTCCCTTCAGTCACATATAGACTAGGCGTGATACTCATTTCCTCAAGATAAGGCGAACGTTCGAGTACAAATTCGATAAATTTCATTTCGTTTGGCACGCCCGAGACATCTGTCAACTTCACGGTTTTCAACTGATGAAATGTACAATCGGCATGTGATTTCTCAACCCAAAATTGCAAATCAGGAACTTGTGTTGTTGAGGATGTGCTTGAGGAACCCTATTTAAAGTTTAAACAACTTTAGTAAACAGCCCGGAAATTTAAATGCTTGGACGCAAATCTTTCAAAAAAATTTCAATCATCTTTTGTCAATTACTTTTTTTAACTCAACTTTAACTCAATCTCACTATCCTCAATATTATCATTAAACACCCAATCATTCTTATACATTGCATCAACTTTAATTCACTATTCATCCACTCACATAATTTTAACTAATCATCACTTCACATCATATCTTTCCTACTTTTACATCAAATCAATTTTAATTATTTTAGTATAAACTCAAAATTCCACTAACAAATAACCATACCACTTTTTTCAACAATCATACCAAACCAAAAATTCCAAACAAAATCAAATTATTTTATATCCAAGCATAAAGTAAGAATTTGAGCCTTTTTAATATTGCAGCCTGAATAATCTTTTCTACAACTTACAACGTAATAACGAAGTGTAAAACTACGAGAATTTAGGAAGCAAAAAGATCTCTATAAATTGTCGGCAAAAGAAGTATGAGAAATAAGCAGGCAGAGACAAACTCACTGAGATCTGCAGTGCTTTAAGATTTGGCGAGTTCACAATGAGCTGAAGCACAGCCACAACCTCTTTCACATCATCAAAGCTAACTTGATACAACTCGATGAATTTTAGGTGGTGAAAAGTTATTAGGCTACGTCCTTGAGTGCTACCTATACTCAAATACTGAATCAAAGGGACTCATAAGTTAGTGCCAACCAAAACAAGTTTATTATAATGGCTAATAAATGGCATTTAGTTCTTGTAGTTTCAACACACAAAAATCATAATGTGCAAGAAGACACCAATTATTCTCCTAAATAAAATAATAATCAAATAATCCATTTTAGTTAGTAAAAACAAGCTAAAATATTTCCTGCCAGACTTTTACACACAAGCAAAACAATTTCACTTACTCGAAAATCCTCACGCGTGAGTTCAAATGTTGATCATGACAAAACTCGGATAAGAAAAAAATACTCGAACATAAGTGAACTGATTATAACATCAGCTAACTTAACCAACTAGGCAAGAAATTTGGAACATATAAGATTCTTCTGTTTAAATTTTTCCCAAAACCAACAGACTTCAATAGAGGCAAACAACAACAACAACAACATACCCAGTATATTCCCAAACAGGTTGGGGTCTGGGGAGTCAGTTGTACGCAGACCTTACCCTTGTAATTATACAAGGAGGTTGTTTCCGTAGCGACCCAAGGTGCATCGCGCCGTTTGATATATATATATATATATATATATATATTTTCTAGAAACTTCACTAATAGAAGAAGCACTAGAATTTAATTGAGCCATTTTGATCTAGTCCATTATTAGCACTATGCCAGGAGAATTCATCTCCATTTGCAATGGACAACAGACTTCAATAGAGGATTTTTAAAAAATCAAAGGGACGAACAAATTCGCAATTTCCATATCTAACATTAACGAGGAACAAACACACACACACACACACACACAAAATCTCACCTTAGTAAAGTATATATGTCCGATCAACCTCTCGAGCTTGGGAACTCCACCAAGAAGCTTATCAAAATTACAACTCGAGCTCAGCTCAAAGTGTTCGGCTATATCATCTGTCATGTACATAGCAACCGATATAGCCACCAACTGTGGCGTGCTCGCGAGGCACAAATCCTTAAACTCGCCTTCCAAAATCAGGTACTTGAGGTTCGGAGCCCTCAAAGTCAACTCCAAGCTATCAAAATACGACAAAGTCAAACTCTCGAGAAGCGGGCAACTCGATATGAGGCACTCGATATCGTCCGGCGGAATCATGACCTGCTGAAGGTTGAGATACTTCAAACACGAAAAACCGCTAAAATCCAAAGGCGGGTTTAATTCGCATCTGTAGAGCTCTAAACGGGTCAAATTCTTACACGAGAAAACACTCGAAGGAGCCCTAAACCACTCTCCTTCTCCTAATTCAAGAATTAACTCTTTTACGCCCTTTCGCGAAATAAAGAGGAGCCACTGGTCGATATCGGGTGAGCTCTGCAAATATGAGCTGCACAAAGAGAATTTGTGGATTGGTCCCTCGTGAAGGAACAAGCAACGGGTTATGAAATTTACGATTTTGTCCTGGACGAGGGCCCGATCGTTGTAATGGGCCGAGCTCCAGTCATCAAACACAAGATGGGTAAGGGAAGCCCATTTGTATCTCCATTTGGTGGATAAGATGCTCGTTTTTACGGCATCTCTGATTGGGAGCTTTGTGAGAATGGTTTCTATAATGCTTTGGGGTAGTTGAGTAATCAGATCGGGGTCGTAATCATTTTCCATTCAATTTGTCTGCTGAGCAGTCCTAATGAGAAAATTACAAGAACCAGCATTGGTATATGTCAGAAAGATGGTAGAATTGAGGCATAATATTTTGATCGTGATTATCCAAATTCATTAGACTAGGAGAGATGACGAAAATTGCACGAGACCCATTAATTTTTTGTCCTATTTTTTCAATAACTCGAAGAAAACAGAAAAAAAGGAAACATGTGAAGAACACAGAGAGTAGTTCAAATGCTTGTCGGCCGAAAGACTCAAACTTTGTGAGCAAGGGAAATCGAAAATCATAACCTTCAGGAATCTATGCGAAACAAATTTTCTTCAAACTTAAAACTTCAATAGTTCAACTTTCATTTTTTCAACCTCCCCACCAACCCAAAGGGTCAATATCTAACCCTATCAACCAAAAGAAAAAGAGAAAAAAAAAATAGGAAAGAAGGAAAACAGAAATCAAACTATATTGCGCAAGGAAAGGCCCATTTTCAGCTTTTCATAGAAAAAAATAAATTAGCATGGAAGAAAATGTTGAAAAATAGGATCTTGTTGAAATAGATTAAAATGTACCTCAACAAACAAAGACGATTAGTCCAATGAAATCGAATTGGGGGCTTGGCTTATGATCTTTTTTCGGCAAGTTTGATCATCAATTTACGTCTCAGACAAAGCTGACCGACAGACTGAGGAAGAAGGTCTGAGATGGGTAAGAATATTGTTCGCGTGCGCCTTAAGAGAGGGGAAGTTTTTATGAGATTTCCTTTTCCGTTTCTTTTTAACTGTAATGCTCCGAAAAACAATATTAAATGATAGAATTTTTGTTAGACAGATAAGGTATACGATAACAAAATATCACATACAAATTTTGAATAAAACACAACTACATATATGTATATGTCTACATATTTGAAAATAAAATTTGAATAAAACACAAAATGTGTAATACACATATGTTGTATAAGTTAGATCATTATTTACCAATGTTACTTTCTGATTGATAATTGTGAATGACATATGCTCCACCCTTCTCAAACATGCCACTCATCTTTTGAATGTTAATGTTACCAATAAGTCCAGTTATGTTACCACCCTATAAAAATCGCAATACAAAAATAAGTTTTTTGATAAAAAAAATTTGAATAATAAATATTAACCACTAATATTAAACCACATAATGAAAAATACTAACCTCATTATCGTGAAAAACTAATTTCCAAATAAATTCGGCAAGAGGCATCAAACGTAATATTAAAGATGCTGCTCGAAGTTTCAAAACGACCCTCGCAGTTCTTCTAAGATCCTTGATTAGGTCAAATGTTGATCAATAATTTTACTAGTACAGTACATGTGTAATACAAGATTGTTTGTTAAAAATTTATATTTAAAATTAAAAATAATAATAATAAATTGTTTTAATTTTGAAATAATCTTTTGAATAATTATATAACTATTTATATTTAAAATAACAGACATCACTTATATGACTTACCATTTTATATTATAATAACTTTTCTTAAGTTATATCATTTAACAACTTTGTAGTTAAATTGATTAAAAATTTATTTTCTTAATTAATATTAATAGGTAATTTATTTTTTATTATAAAGATAAATATAATTATTTATTTATTTTGTATGTACAATATAGATGTCAAATTGAAGCTCATCAAGAAGTGATTAATTTGATATATTATGTATGAAAACTTAATAATAAATAAAAGAATTATCAACTTTTAAATCTACTTATAATTAAAGTTAGTAATTTTTTCATAATTTTAGAAGAAAGATGAGGAAAAAAGAAAGATTGAGCTAAAAAAATTATGTCTTACAAATGACCCTAAATATCTAGTATATTTATAACTATTCCAAATCTAATTATTTCTAAA
Organism: Striga asiatica; assembly: GCA_008636005.1. Classification (NCBI taxonomy): domain Eukaryota; kingdom Viridiplantae; phylum Streptophyta; class Magnoliopsida; order Lamiales; family Orobanchaceae; genus Striga; species Striga asiatica. The sequence goes on along the minus strand of BKCP01004516.1, from coordinate 2,686,845 downwards.
TTGAGATCAGTAGATTAAAATTCATCCAAGCCAAATGATAAAGCATAAAAAATTGACACATGAGATTCTGCCACTTAGGCTAAGCATATTCTGCAATTATATATATATATATATATATATATATATATATGTGTGTGTGTGTGTGTGTGAGGGATTTGGACGTGTGAAGTGGCTTTTTTTTATTGATGAGCGTTGCATTTGATTTGAGCGTGAATGTGAGCGTATTTATAGATAATTTTTTGGTGCATATATTTGCACTTATTTTCGTAATTTTTAAAATGTGGATTTACATGAATATAAGCTTATTACTTGATTTGTTTTTGTTTGCCGATTTTGGGGGAAATCAGATTATACCCAAGACTTGATTTTATTTTTCGATTTTGGTGGCTATATGAATTATTTCAATAATACTATGTCTTTATTTCTTAAACATGTGATTTAAAAAAAATGATAAAAAGGATTTTAAGAATTTGAGGTTCCCACGAATTTTTATGTCCGATAGGTTAAGACTAACCACTTCGGATGATTTAAAATAAAATTGTTGGGACTTTCAAATCTAACAATATATTGGGAGATACTCGTATTTTCACAAATTTACGTTTTCGCTTATTGATATTTGAGAATCTCGATGTTAATTATTTACTTTATTTTCCAAAAAAGAATGACATGTGGCACTACTACCTCTTTAATTATCTTTAAAATATACATGTGACATTCTTTAATTGGCCAAGAATATATACTAAATAATTAATTAATCAAATATTCAATTTAAGAATAAAATTTGATTAAATTTTCAAATAAAATAAAAAAAAATAGTCAATTAATTTTAACATGAAATTTAACACTTGTCACTATCTAACTGACTCAAATTTCATTCTTTACACATAACAAATCGTTCAATACACAAATAACACCCACATTAAAACTAGCACACGCAACGACCAGGAAAAATATTTACTACCAAAAAGCAGCAAACTTCCCACAAAAAATACAGAAACAAGAAAACAACAACCTATTACTCAACTTGTCTAATACAAAAAAGAAGAAGAAGAAGATGAAGATGATAAGATGTATGAATTTACTTATTGGCTTGCACATATCCTTCTCCAATTTGCCTATTATTGTGTAGCGATTAACGAACTCAGTTGATTGAAGAAGCAAAAAGAAAAGGCAGCACGAGAAGAAGAAGGTAGCCGAAAGATATTTTTTTTTAGGCGTGTTTTGATTGGTTGATATTTAGTCTACACCTATTATTTTATTTTTGCATTGGAAAGTTTTTGGTTTTTTTTTTATGGATTTGTCCATGTCATTTAAGAACCAAGTCCAATTATATGCCACATATACAAAAAGAGACTCAAACATTGTAGGTGCTCTAAGTATCAATTTTGTACAAAATCAGATCATTGCCACGCTTACGCGGGACGATCTTGTATTAATTTTCTCTTGCAATTAATTCTCTTGTTCATACAGCAACACGTTGGTTTTGCAAATATTCAGTTATTAAAACGTCGGATGTTTTCTTCTCCAGAAGAATGGAAATTTCGACTCTACCCTAAAAGGGCTAACTCAGGGCCGGCTCTTTGGGGAGGCAGACTAGCCTATACCTAGGCCTCTATATAATTGGGGTCTTTTTTTTTTCAATATTATGTATTTGTTTTGGGTTTGACTTATTTACACAAATGAAGGGGCTAATGGCTAAATATAGACTTGGCCTATGACACAAGTGAAGGGATTAATGACAAAATATGTATTTTGTGTGAAAATTTGAGGCCCCAAATATTTAATTTGTTTTTTTATAATGTTCGGTCAAAACAATTGTGTGAGAATAAACAATCTTTGATGGTTTTTATTTTCTTCTCCTTATTATCGTCGTCGTGACTGCTTGAATGTTACTTATTAAAGATTTTTGTAACTCATAGGTAATTTATCAATTCCAATGTCTAGAAAAAGAACAAAATCATTTTTTTTCAATTATTTATTTATTTATTTAATAGTCTTGCTTAATTAGGTTTTTTCTTCTACGATTCTACCTGCAAATAACTCTACTTACCACACAAGTTCAAATCGGAAAATTCGAAAAGGACAAACTTATCTGAGGCCTCCAAATTTCTGGAAACGGCCCCTAGGCTAACTGCACTGCAAAATTACCTGTCTGAATCTTGATCCTTACACAAAAAACACCTGTCTCAAAAGGTTTTATCATAATTTATCACAAGTACCAAACTACCATCTATCTTCCAAAATCACAGATCCACCTTCTTGCAAATGACGAAAACAGAAGTTTGCTAAAAACAATGCAAAACACAAAAAACCAGCCACTGAATCACGTGTACAAGTCACTATCCACACGATCCTTCCTCCGGCTCAGCTTCAAATACTCCTCCTCATAATCCCCATCCACACTGTACTCAACCCCACTCAACACATCCCTCACCAGCAAATCCTTCACCAGGCCCATCACAGGCCCACCCAAATCAGGCCACGTCATCACCAGCGTCCCCTCAATCCTCATCACCTCACACAAGCCCAACAAAGCAGCCCCAAGCCCATCAACAACGCTTCCCGACGGGTAGTAACCCAATCCTTTAACAAAAAACGAGCTTTTCTTCATAACCGAAGTCTCCAGCTTGAAAGCCACGGCCTCGTCTCTCGACAGCCTGCCCCGAAAATTACGGCTCTGAACGGAATCGAGAATCAAAACCCTCTCGGGCACGATTTTTTCACGGAGTAGAGCGCGGGCTACCGCGTGGGCCCGCTCAGGGATGACGTGGCACTGGACGAGGACGATGAAGACTGAGCCGAGAGCGTAAACGTTGCACGATTTGTCGGAAAACGAGTCGGGTCCGGCGGAGATTCCGGCGAGAGGGGTCTCGGGGAGGATTAGAGAGCAGACAAGCGATTTCGGGGTGAGGTGGCGGAGGAAGTGGAGGGAAGGGGATGACATGGCGATTATAAGGAGCGAGGGGCGGAGATGGGTATTTTGGGAATTTAGGGGTGGGAAAACGAGGAAGGGAGACGGGAGGGGAGATGGTGGAGGTGTGAAATTGTTGAGGTCTTCTGGCAATAGCCTCGATGGTGGTGGGACCTCGGTTATGACATCTTCCATTTTTTTATTTTTTTTTGGTAGCCCTGAGATTTCATGTGCAAGATATGAGCATGTGTATGTCGAGTAAGAAAAGAAAGAAATAATCGCTCAGAATTGCAAATAACCAGGGCACACAATCTGTAGCAGGAAAGTATATGTCAAGTAAGAATTTGTGGGTTGAAAGTTCATTGGGTGAATACTTGTTTCAATAATTGGGCTAAATCTCACGCAATGTTTGTAATTAACACTTAGACTGTTCTTCAGCATCAGTCAATAGCTGCTGAATGTGAGCTCGTGCATAGAGCAGTCATAAGCAGTTCAGAAGCTAGTCTTGGAAAGTCTAGGGCTGCTATTTTATACAAGTAAAGTGAGGTGTTATACAAACTGGTAATTGACCAAGAAATCTAGAGCTCTTGCAAAAAAGTTGTTCATAAGAGCAAATGCAGATTCAAGATTTTTCACAAACGAACAAAATTCCCAGAGTGCATTAGAAAACAATTGCACATACAAGTCACAGTTGACATAGTAAAGAGCATAAATAGCAGAAAAGCAAGCTTCTCATAAATGCCCCCATCCTAGAACACAGAAAAGCAAGCTTCTCATAAGCTTTACACTCAATTTCCAAGAGAAAATATGATTACTGTTGCCCGCATGAATCACAACCAACAAAGTACAATTGCCAACATAGTAACAATCTTCTATCATGCTAACATAAGCCACAAAATGGAGAATATGAATCATTTAATGTCATTGAGATGGATAAATAAATGCTAAAACTGATTTGAATGATTCAATGAATAAATTTCTTCAAGCCTGTATGCGATACCCAGAAAACAAAATCAGCAATAAACTAATTTCAAATCACGGGAATACGATATCGAACCAGAACGAGCAGAAAAGTAAATGTAAAATTAATCGGAATGGGTTTTGAGGTATTTCTCTTTAGTCTTAATAAAAGAGGTCTAATCCCCAAATCGATAGTGTCTAACAGAATCAATAACCAAAGCAAGAGCTGTGGGCAAACGCGAATTAGTTTATTCCCTGAAAAAATTATTCTTCTAAAAAATACGCTTTCAGCTGAGCAGATCACAAACATTCGCAAAGATGTTAAGCAACAGGATAGAAAAATAACGAGGGCGTACTGAACTAACCGAACTTATGCGGCGGCGACGATGGAGTGGGTCTACGGCGGAGAACGTTTGCGGGAGAGAGAGATCTAAATCTAAAAACAAAAAGAAAAAAGGTTGGACAAACTTTGGAAAAATATATTACTATTTATATTTAAATTGACACCGTAAGTTACTCGGCTTTTCCTTTCATATTATATTTTTTTTTTTTCATTTATAACTGATAAATACTTTGTAGTTAAGTAAGTTTAAATAATTTTATATTTCTTAATTAATATTAATAGTAATTTAATTTTATTTATATAGATAAACAAAATTATTTTTTTTTATGTATAATATAGATGTCACATCGAAGTTCATCAAGACAATATATTATATATGATAATTTGTTAATAAATAAAAAATTTATTAATTTTTAACTATATTTACAATTTGAGTTAGTAAGTTTGTTATGATTTTTTAAAAGAAAGATTGAAAAAAAAAATATACCTTATAAATCACGTATACAAATAAGAAATAGTATTAAAACATAGTTAATGTTCTTAAAATGGATCATAAATATCAACTATTATATGGATATTTCAAGCCTAGTTACTTTTCCATTGAAATAAATTAAAATTCATCTAAGCCAAACAACAAAGTTTAAAAATATGCCACATTAGGATTCTGAAGCGTGCGAGTCTACCACTTAGGCTCAGTATATTCGAGAATTATATATAGAGCAATAGGTGGTGGCAGAGACAATTTATCAAACTCTTTTTTCAATATATATATTAAATATAATTATTTTTATTTAAAAATCTCGCAATGAAAAACATACAAATATGAAAATCATATATTATTAAATGATTTTTTATTGGTCCCTTTAAATTAGACTATCAAAGTTTAATAAATTGATTCCTTTAACGAGATTCTTCTAATTTTAAGTTAAGAGGTGTTAAAAGTATCTATGATTTTCAAATAACATAATTTCATGCATACAGTTATTGTTTCTTCACTTTTAAATTTTCTGTATATGTATATATTCTGTTGTAATAATTTTTTGTTTTAAATTAATAATATCTTGGCACATAAATTAACCTTTGCAAGTCTTTGACATAAGTTTTTCCACCATAAAAGGGTGTCAATTGGACAATTAGTTTAATACAAAATAAATAATTAATAAAATGTTCAAGTATGGGGTGGACTGACATTGTTTGTTGGATGCCATGGACATTGCTCTTCAGCTCAACAAAAACAGATCCTTTTGCGTCAGTGGTGAACAAAGAAGTAAATTCGAAATATTGAAAATGGATAAAGCTATAATAATTTTTTCCTTATCAATCTTCGTGTGGGTCTTCATCTTCTGAATCTGCGAAAAAAAAGAAACAAACCCTTTCAGTAGAAAAACAGGAAAAGCCAGTAAAATTTAAAATGGTACAACAAACCAGTCCATCAATTTTATGTTTCTTAAACATAATATTTGCACATATATAAATTTCATATTTTTATTTCATCATGGAAAATGAGAAAACAAAATAATTTAACCGACATTGTACACATCATTTGGTTTTCAATCTCGACTCACCGGATCTAACGTCTTCACTCACTTTCCCACCCGCTTTGATTTGATCAACCAACATTCGGAACATCAACATGAACCAGTAAATATGGAGGACGAGCAACGAGAAAAGGAGTGTGTTGAAAATGTAGTAATAGATTGGTCCATCAACTTTGTGTTTCTCCTTGTCCACAAACATGATAACTTCGTAACTGCCAAAAGAACAACAAAATAATTCAAATGCACTTTTTTTTTTTTTTTCTTTGTGCATCCTAAAAGTGTGTTGTTATTTGTCAAGTCATCCGATCGCTTATGGAGAGAACCATGTAAATTTTGGACACAAAAATTTATTAGTTCTAAAAAAATTCAAATATGGGTATTTAGAAGAACAAATAGTATAGCAACAAGACCTTGTGCTCCATAGAATCCAGAATGGGTAGTAAATGAGACGTAGCAAGACCCAAAGAAGGACAAAAAGGACAAACGAGCAGCTGGCTAATGCTTCGGCACCTCTGTATTTCGAAATCTTACCAATTTCAAGAAATGGGTCTGTGGCATCATGAAGAGCTAAAACAATCGAGCCAACACGTGCAAATCTGGAAAAGTGAACATAAGAAAAGAAAAGAAAAGAAAGTAATTGGACAAACTGCTATGTGGCTATAATTATATTACTAAACTTAGGATAACCACAAATACCAGCACTAAGGTTTAGCATAAGCACACCAAATCCGGTAATTTTCAAAATCATAGAATTTTTCGAGGCTTAGTACAATGTAAATTGAGAGGGCAACTGTAATACTTTTATAAACATGGGATTTTCGAAATGTTTTTGGTATAGAGTGATAAATGTAAGATAATAAAATCTCGTGGGTCGTGTCATGTTTTCAAAGTTAGCTGGTTTATTTGTTAATTTGCTCAAACCAGAAGGCTAATTTTCATAACTAACTCTACAAGTTCGTGACGACCGCAAAATGACCGTCAGGATTAGCCTAATTACAAATTTTAAACAACAAAATAAATGTCAAAGGTTTTTATGTGTTTACCTTACTAATGAGTTCTTGATGATGATGTTCGTTAAAAAGGGGCAACAATCAGTTGGTATGTTTCATTTTGGAAGATAACTGTATTTTATCTCTTTTTCTTTTTCTTTTTAATTGGGCTGAACCTGATGGAAAATTATAATAGTCTTTAAGACCAAGATGCAATAATATAGCATTTGCCAAAATGCTTGCCCTAACATACAATTCGAATGATTAAATTTTCAGCAGTCATCCACCATAAAGCTGTAATGAACTCCTATTAGCCAATCAAGTAAATGCTCATAGTATGAAAATGTACCTTAATATGTAAGATAGCACGATGAGAATAGAAGTTGCGACATGATGACACATTGAAACCCCAAAATCAGAACGCTTTGTTTCCCAAAATATCAGAGCAAATATTGAGTAAATGTAGAATCCGCCAGTATACATATAAAGGACCTTCA
>BKCP01004516.1:2659499-2679599 GCA_008636005.1 Striga asiatica | reverse complement strand
AAAAAAAAAAAAAAAAAAAAAAGAAAAATAAAGAGACATCAACCCATTAGACGAAAACTATATATATTTTCTTGAGATCTTACTTATATTTTTGGTCGGGCCATGCTTGGTCCCCAGGCCCTATCCAAAAGAATTTGGTCTTTGTCAACCAAGGCTCGTTGTAGGTTACAGAGAGTGCAAAAATCTCAGCCGAAAGAAAATACACGCATTTCCATGCAGATTCTTTGAACTTTCTTATCTTCTTTCTTTGGTCCTCAGACTCAGTTCCCACAACTTGTGTTCCCTTTCCAAATATTAGTTGTCTGCCGACCTTCTGAAGGACATAAATCCAATATAAATGAAGTAAAAGCTCAGTAAGTTTTCCAATCGTGCAAAATGCAATTACGACCATTTGGTCAGAAAAGATCAGTATGTAATCCCAAATACAAATGAGACCTAATTAAAATTAACAACTGAAAAATCATGACATCATTATAGGTTCATGAGAAACCAAATGAAGAACAAACTGATTAAAATCCTCAAGTCACATGAATGACTGTAGGCTTCATAATACAGTGCTTAAATGATTTAATGCATGTGAATTATTACATTTTATTGTCATTTTATTTTGTATTACTTCTAACAGATTACCTTGGTTTAAAAGAGAAAGAACACAAATCGTCGATCTTTTATCAAATTCAAATCCATAGCTTCCTTCTCTGCCATGTCTCATTTCTTCAAGTTCCCAAGATTTCATATTTACTTATTGGGATTTATTACCAACAATAAAACTTACAGTTTTGAAAACTCTACGTCAGCATACAAAATTCGACACCAAGTCCTGCAAAAACTTATGCCATGATACTGAAAAAAGTTTCTTCTGCCTTTCAGGGAGGAAACTATCACTAAATAAACATAAAAAATGAAATGATGAAGTGACTCCTGCTCAACATTTTTGAAGAGTACAAACCTTGAATTGAATTTTACTCAAACAATATGGAAAAATGGTACCCATAAATCACTATCCCATTAAAACTAAAATTCTAAGGAAACAAATATATGTAATGATAAAAGGAAAATCGAGCTAGAAATTGCCGCGAAAAAAGAAAACAGAAAAATCACCTCAAAAACAAATCTGTCGAGAAAAAACCGGACTGTGGGGAAAAAGAGAGCGAAAAGGGGCAGCAACACAAAATCTTCATACTGCGGGTACGATTCTTGTTCCCACTCCACAGATTTCACGGCTTCAACAACACCCATCACTTCAGCACATCAAATTTAAAAATATTTATTGCTTGACATTATTTTCTGCACTGTTTATTGGCGTAAGGAGCAACAATTAGAAAAGTCACCTGGCAGCGTGAGTTGATAACAGTAATCATCGACTCGGAAAAGAGAGAAAAATATGGGTTTTTTCCTTTTTCCGGGAAATTTCCACAAATTTGTTCTGTATCACAATTCACAAGGATTTGTTTATATGCTTCATGTTACGTTTTTTTAAAATTTGAAAAAGAGAGGCTTTCTTAAATTTGAAAGGGGGTGATTGGATATGAATTCAACTAGTAAAAATCTAGTTTTTTTTAATTATAGTTAAGTTTGAAAAAAAGTGGTATGGTTAGTTGTTAGTGGATATATTAAAATAGTATTTAAAATAAAATAATTAAAGTTGATTTGATGTAAAAGAAAGAGAAAATGATTAGAAGTGATAGTTAGTTAAAATTATGTGAGTGGATGAATAGTAAATTAAAGTTGATGTGATGTGTAAAAATGATTGGTTGATATTATTTTATTATATTAATAATATTAAAAATAATGGAGTTGAGTTAAAGTTGTGTTAAATTTGAGTTTGAATTAGTTTTTTTACTGTACAATGCATAAACAATCCCCCCCAAAGAGAGGCGAATAATTGTGGAAACTTCATAAAAAAATCTCAGTCAACTCATTTGACATAGTTATAATAGAAATATTTTAAATCTTCTCCGATAAGGCAAAAATCTTCCGCGCATATTTCAAAAAGCAATTTTCAAAAAACAATTGTGAGGATTTTTATGAAATCCGGTGAGGCAAAATTATTCCATATCTTTTGCCAAAATAGTTCACGCGCATGTGTGGAAATTTGTCAAACGGATCACATTAATTGGTAAGCCAATTATTTAAGAAACATGACATATCACAATCAAATAAAATAAATAAATAAATAAAAATAATCATACATTACTAATAGAATCCTATATATATACATACCAAGTTTTTTCATTTTCTCCAATTCGTGTAGAGATAATCTTACAAATAATCACTCTCAAAATACATACAACGAAAAATATAATGATACTATTGTTTGATACACTGCCGCCGTCAACAGGACAAATAAACCTTTTTGAGGTTAAGAGCAGTCCGAATTATTGAAACCCATTTCGGACTGGAGAGCAGGAACTGTTTTCATATCCTGTTTCACGATCAAGAGATAATATTTTCATTTGTTCTATCAAAAATATATAATTATGTAAATTATTTATGTTCATTTGTATAACTTTATATTGTAGGGCGCATATATTGCTGGGATTATACGTTATTCGCATATGACAACCTTTCGAGATGTATTAAAAGAAGGCGATGTATATATGCTCCGCAACTATGATGTTGAACCCAACACATTCGTCAACAACACAACAAACCACAGAATGAAGCTTGTGATCAATAGAAGGACCCGTGTGATTAACTACACTGGGACATTTCCTCAATACTAATGATATTGCTTGGGAAATTATGATATTTAATAATTTAATTCCATGTCGTTTTTATTATTTGCTAATGGGAAAATATATTTTGTCGTTAATAAAGTTTTTATTAGTTCATTTATTACTAATTTTTTGTTTTTTTTACTTATATCCAGTTTTTTTGTCGTTGGTCATATTTGGATTGATTTTGGCAAATTATCGTTGCGGACAACTTTTAATAATTTACAATTCTATTTTTTTTCATTTTGTGGCTAATAAAAATCAAAAGATATTTAAGAACAAAATATTAGGTATATACACCTTATCACCTCCGATTTATCCCTAATTTATATAATTATCCAAAATTCGAATATGATCAATTTTCATAATCAATTTTCGTTTAAATTAAAACAAATCTAATATAAAAAATATCAAATTTCAATTAATTCAAACATATCCGATGATTGTGTAATTTAACTCAAGGAAGCATCTATAGATAATTTTATATACGTTCTTCTTTGATAATCTGGGATGATGCTCCAATGATGCACAAGCATCGCTTCGAAGCTGTACATACATCGTTGCAAGATCTTATGGGAGCAATTGATCCTTCTAACAAGGACAAACCATTTGGAGGCAAATCAGTTGTTTTTTGTGGAGATTTCCGACAAATTCTTCCTGTAATTCCGAAGGGCAGCCGTCAGGACATAGTGAATGCTGCGATTAATGCTTCTGACATCTGGAGGAGTTGTACTGTACTCAGGCTTACAAAAAACATGCGTCTTCAGAGCCTTAAAGAGGTTGCTCGGTTTGCTGAATGGATTGCGAGCATTGGTGATGGAACTATAAGAGGGTCAAACGATGGTTGCGCAATGATTGACGTACCTGAGGATATATTGCTTCAACCACCTGATGATCCGATTGCTTAAATTGTAGAGAGCACATATCCAACGTTTAAGTAGACAATCGATGATCCCAGTTATTTGAAGGACAGGGCAATATTAGCACCGACGCTGGATGTTGTTGAGTCCATCAATGAATACATGACATCGTTGAATTTATCAAAAGGTAATACGTACTTAAGTTCCGACAGTACTTGCAAGTCAGACTCTAATGATGATTTTCTTTCTGATATCCATGCGCCTGAGTTCTTGAATAGTATCAAATGTTATGGAATTCCAAATCATCAGTTGCATTTGAAGATTGAAACTCCCGTCATGTTGTTGCAAAATATGAATCATTCTATGGATTATGTACTGGGACACGGTTGGTTGTGACAAAACTATCCGCTCATGTTCTTGAGTGTAAGATACTCACTGGGGATCACGAAGGCGAGAAGGTGTTGATTCCTAGACTATTACTCCTTCCGATGTCAGAATTCCTTTCAAGTTTCAGAGGCGACAATTTTCGATTATGATTTCGTATGTCATGACTATCAACAAGAGCCAAGGACAGTCATTATCGCATGTTGGTTTATTTCTTAAGAAGCCGGTGTTCAGTCATGGTCAATTATATGTTGCCGCCTCCCGCGTCACCAATCGAAGTGGATTGAAAATATTAGTCTGTAATGACGATGACTTGCCACCAAATCAGACCCAAAACGTTGTGTACAAAGAAGTGTTTACTAATTTATGAAGTTTTTAATTTGTTTTTTTCCATTTTACATTTGTTACGTATCTACAAAGTGCATTAAATTTAATGTTAATATTAAAAAAATTCAGAAAAATATACCATCCCGTGCATCGCACGGGTTAGTACTAGTTTATTACGTAATAGGTACCTAAATATATTTAAGAAAAACTGAATAAAATATACATTTCAAGAAGACATCAATTATTAATTCTTTTGTTTTAGATTCTATGACCCTGCCTATTTATATCGAAGGGAGTAATAATACATCATACATTTCTTTATCATTAATGGCATTATTTGGAGTAATAATACATCATACATTTCTTTATCATTAATGGCATTATTTGTCTCATGGATATGAGGATGGTCATTTCCTTACTTGTTCTAATCTATATATATAATAAGAATAACCATTTACTAAAAATAGTAATAAAATTTTTTATAAGTATTTAATGTATACATTTTCTTGGAAACTTTTTAAATATATGCATTAATTGCTTCCATATACACGTTTTCAAATAAGATCAAATCAGATATGATCAAAAATATTATTTTCTTAAATAATTTTATTAATATCGGCAATAATTTCATTGGTATCCTTTATAATAAATGACAAGATTGATTTTCTGTGATTCATGTTAATAATAATTTGGTCAAGAATAAATAAATATTACAACATATTTTAAGTGCTAACCATAATATTAAAATTTTTTCACAAATATTAACTTTTTATCCAAAAATAGTTATAGAAAATCATAAAAGGTCAGGTAGAATTTTTTCTTCCAATTAATCAGGCGAAATCAAGTTGGTAAATTAATTTTTGTCAATATAACTTTTTCTTAAGCTTTATTTCGTTATGTATAAAAATTGAATTATTCATCAAATTAATATAATTTACCATTTAAGAGATGATGACCAGATACATTAAATAGTTTTACTAATGGTCAAAAATTAAAAATTAAAAATATTAATTGTTCTTTAGAATTTAGTAGTATATTATTGGTAACCGTGATTATTTTTTTATTATTTTTTTAATTTCAATTTCTTTCTATAATGAAAGTATTGTAAAATTTATTTTTATTGCAAAGTATGTTAAATAAATTATAAATCCTTATAATGAAAATTAGAAAAATCTTGATTATAGAAGGGATTGAGATTTTGGCATTTGCTAAATTTTTGAATAATAAAGACATTATACGACATTAAATTTTTGAATAAAATAATTGCATTATGATGAACTAAATATGAAAATTATTATTTTTTTGTATTAAAAAATAAATATGTATTGTAATATTATTTATATTAATATAAACGGGTCAGCGGGCTAATATATTATTGAAATAAAATTTTTAAAAAATATTCTAAGATATGAAATCCCGTGCATTGCAGGGGATACTCACTAGTATGATTAATATAATTTTCCTAATCATATGATTAATATATTTTTTTAGGAAGGAAGATCTGTCACGTGAAAATCTCAAATCCCATATGTGTGGCATTAGCAATTTCATAGTTTTTTCAAGATTTATTTTTCTATAAATAAAGGTAAGATATAATAATAAAAAAATAAATATAAAAAATATAATATAAAGCATAATTAAAATATAGTTGATATTATTTGAAAGAATAAATTTCAAATAAATAATTGATAACTGTAACATTTATTTGTTATTAATATTTTACATATATATATATATATATATATATTAAATTAACAGTTACATTTATAAATAAATTTAAAAAAAGAATCCTTTTATGTTTAAATATTCATATATGTTAAATATTATTCATAAATAAACTATATAATAATAATATATATGGTCATATATGATTATATGGTTTATGTGATGATATATTTATATTATTATGTATATAGTTCACTTATTTATTATATAAGGTAGAGTATATAAAAATATTTATTAAAATATAAAATTATTTTTTCAAATAAAATCATGTTAATATTAACATAATAAAAAGGTGACATCAATATAAGTATTGAAATTTTTTTTTTTTATAATATAGTGATAATATTATATGATAATATTATTCGGTTAATGTGTTATCATCATTTTTAATGAGGATATTAATACTATAAATATGTTGAAGAAGAAACAAAGGCTGCCTATTGAAATTCTACATAGCCATATTTTTTAAAATAAACTAGGAGCATTCTTTATTGATGGACCTGGTGGAACAAGAAAATGTTTTCTATACAGAGCTTTATTAGAGACCGGTGGATCAAAAGGTTATACGACATTATTTTTAAAATAAACTAGGAGCCTTCTTTATTGATGGACCTGTTGGAACAAGAAAATGTTTTCTATACAGAGCTTTATTAGAGGCCGATGGATCAAAAGGTTGTACGACATTAGAAACAACATCATGAATAACCACATCTATTTTAGCTAGAGGTAAAACAACTCATTTAATCTTTAAAATTCCTACTGAAATTTCTGAACAAGAGGTTAACGATTGAGTAAACAAAGTAGTTTAGGTATTTTTATTGAGGGAATGTAAATTGGTAATTTGGTATGAGGAGCACATGGCTAAAGAACAATAATTAAATCATCTATTAGGATTCAGACCAAATATTCGGCAACAAAGTAAATATTTTTGTGGGTGATTTTAGACAAATTTTGCCAGTTGTGTACAGGGAAGATAGAATCGGAACTACTACTGCGTCCTTAGTTAAGTCAGACTTGTGGACTTTTTTCAAGAAACTAGAAGTAAGAGATAACATGCGTGCACGTTTAGACCCCATGTTTACACAGTTTTTGCTTAGAGACGATGATGGCGATGAGCCAGTTCATGATAATGATTTTGTACGAATACCAACTTCTATTAACTTAATTGGACGACCTTATTAATATTATTTATCCAGACATCATCTTACCGAGAATTCATCATACAAACCAAACAGAGTAATTTTGTCAACTACAAATAGTTTTGTAGATGAGGTTTTTGCTTATTTATTGGAGAACTATTCCAGTATTTAAGTTTTGACGAGGCTGTAAATCCTTCCCATAGAGGTGAATTTAAGGATATAATAAAACCAACCACTCAAAATGGCCTTCAAGCTCACGAATTGCATTTAAAAATAAATTCTCTAATAATTTTACTTCTACATTTAGACCCAACAGAAGGATCATGCAATGGAGCTAGGTTAATATGCAAAAACCTCACAAACGTAATACATGCATAGATAATGAACCTAGATTTTGCTGGAAAACAAGTATCTATACATAGAATTCCACTTAGGACACCAAATGACGACATGTATCTTGTTCCTTATACGAGAACTCAATTTCCAATTCGTTTATCATTTACAATGATTATCAATAAGGTTCAAGGACAAACATTAGATTAGGTGGGAATTTACAAAGAGCTGGTGTTCTCTCATGGTTGTTGGGGCTCAGTTAGGAACATCGAATTCATGCAAGTCACGGACTATCTACGAATTAAACCCTAAGCGCAACAGAGCTAGAAGATAGGATTCAATGCATATCGTTTAAATTTTTTGCTTTGAGACGTTTCTGATTTCCGTTCATGGAGATCCTCTGAACCATTCGTCAGTGTTCGTCCCATCGCATCGCCTTGGGCTCACACCATGTTCACTAGCTGATCGGCGACGCTGGAGGGTTGCTGGATCACTGGTGGTCGCTGGTGCACGGGACTGCACGGTTGTGCCCGCCGGTGCACTCTATTGCCCGGGTCTGGCCGGGTCTTTGCGGTTCTCACGTGCTGGGAGCGTCTGGGTCGCGCGGATGGTATGGGGTCGCTGCACGTCTCACTGCTTGTGGGCGTCTCCGAGAGCATCGCGAGCTGCGTGAGAAGTTCGCGCTCCCATCTGCGCGACACGCCTATCTACGCACTATGCGTCCACCTGCGCGCGAATGTGCCTGTGCCTGCCCGCGGCTGGGCTTGTGCGCGGGCATCTCCAGGATTGCGTGCAGCTGCGCCTAGCTAAGTGCGGTGGTCCACGGCTTAGTGCACGGCTGTTCCCGCCAAGGTCGCCGGTGGTCGCTAGACCTCCTGGAACGTCACCAGTCATCAGCACATGATCGGCGGTGGCTGACCGCGCGTCGCAACGCGGCAAAATTATAATTTATATTTTTCTCGACTAACCTCTACTAACTAGTAGTAGTGGCGAACAAGGGTCGATCCCTCGAGGAGTGTGAATTAAATTGTGAATTTTCTTGTATTAACTGAAATTAAGAAAGTAATAAATGAGGGGGGGGGGGATTGGGTTAAAAACTCAGATTCTAATTAAATAAATAAAATCTAAACAATTATAATAAAAATAAAAATAAATAAATGAAGAGAACTTTCTAGTTCACGGTTCCGTCTACACCCTCGACTGACTCGTCTAATCAACTTTGGAATCAAATCTCGCTATCTTATGGAATTACTAGCCCTAGGCAACGACACGGTCTGTTACCCGAATTTTTTCTTATTGTTAATTTAACTGCGAGACGCTCTACGATTAAACCTGACTTCTTGTACAGTCCAGAAAAACGTTTTCAAGATTTAATACAATTAGCCACTTTACGAATTAGAAAAATAGGCTAGACTAAGTAGTGAACTCAACCGCGTTCGCTCACTTAAATAGGCCGTGTTATCTCCGGTAGTTACCGTCTTCCGGTAGCCTCTAAGGAACTAAACACATCAACAATTACGGATTGAAGGTCTAATTCAGCTGTAGATATGAAAAGCCTAATTTAGGTGATCAATCTAAATAAGACTCAACACATCATGGTTAATTATTCAAAATAACACAAGCAATTACAAAAAGATATTGAAATTATCAACCATGAAAATCAATCAAACATCATCAAGTCATAGGGTTCGACTTCCCCAGAACTAGAAATAAAAACCTAGTCTAACATAATAAATAATAAAAGAAAGAGAATAGAATTATCCCCTTTCGTGTGCGAGTGCGGCTTTCCTCTGCGATTTATCGTCTTCTCGCGTATCTGTAGTGCTCTTTGTGACTTTGCGTTCTTTTTTTCTCTTCTCTGGCTGCGTGAATGGGGCAGCTGCTCAAATAAATCCTCTCCCCGGTCTGCGTGTGTAAGGGCTTCTGTATCTCTTTTTATTTGACTTGGTTTATAAACTCCTCTCCTAACTAGGTATGCGTGACTTTTCCACCAATTAATTCCTCTAAAAACTTAGTGCTGCGTATGTAAATTTTCCTTGCAAGTCTGATGTGGCATATGTCATAAGCTCCCAATTCTAATTCTTTTTGTCCAAGAATTAATTAGTTCCCCCAAATTTTCCTCTAAAAAGATTGAACATTACAATGATATTAAAAATAAAAAAATGAAAATTTTTAATTATAATTAAAATTCATAAAAATAATTATTATATTTCATAAAGTTTCTGTCTTCTTTTGCGGTCGAGCAACTTTCTCCTCTTACTTTACCTCACTTCAAAGAGTTCTAATATAAAATTATTACACCCATACACATTATATTTTAAATTATTGAATATTATAAAGTTGAAGATATTTAAAAATATAAAAATTGAGGGAAGAAAATTTGTGTATATTATAATATTATTCAAACATGAAAAAATATAAATAAATTCAAATAAAATTATTGCGTTGTTGATAATATAAATATGGGTGTGCGCGTGTAATATTAAAAAAATAACATTTGAACAAATTGAATGTAAAATATAGGTATTATTTAAATAATTAACTTTATTATTTTTTAATTATTAGTTTTATATATAAGTTCTTATCATTATATTATAAGAATATAAATTTATTTACTTATTTAATATTTTATTTTATTTTAATGCACACCTGTTGTTCACAGACGTTATACAATTGTAGAATAAATTGATTATTCTATTTAATTTTTAACAAAAATGAATGTATCTTACATAAAATAAATAATATTTCATACAAAATATTTTTTTAGAATTTAAAATAATATTATAAATTCTTTTAGTTTATTATTAATTATTTATAATTTTTATTTTACATTAAGATTTTTTTTTTAATTTTTTGTTACACAATTAATATTTTCCTCAAACACCCGTGTAGTTCACGAGCGTTGTACTAGTAGATATATATTACAGAAATTATTATTATTAATTGCAAAAACAATATTAGTACGCTTTAATTTTGTCAAAAATAAAAATAAAAATAAGAATAAAAAACTGCTTGGTCTAATATATCACATCAGTTACCAAAAATTTTGGACAGCCTCATTCCAAAGAAATAAAAAGTGTATCTCCATTTTTGGGAAGTTTATAAATTTGTTACACAACTTAAATTGTTTTTGGTAGTTTTTTATTCTTTATTATTTATTTATTTATTTTTATTTTTTTGGTCTTACCATCTCTCTTTCCCCTTCCCTGCCGGCCGGTTTGGGATATGCCGCACACTGGTGGCCACCCAACTGTTTTTTAGCCCCATATTCTATTCACTAGCCAGCTCAGCACCACCGTCGGCCTCCGCCGCGCCGCCTGCTCCATATTACCTCCTATTTGGCAGCCAGAACTAATCTATAAAAGCACTAGTTTGGCGAAATTTCATTTTCAATTACCGTAGTATTAACTCCCCCCAAAAATGTCGATTTCTGAAAACCCTATTCTCCGCCAGATTCAAATTAACACACACGAAATTCGGTTGCCGATCTTCAAAAGCATTGGAGTAGCAAAAGGCGATGGTATACGGCGTCGTGTAGCTTCAGGTAAAAAACCTGAATCATGATTTGATCTTTTTGTAAAATATCTGAATCGGTAACAGTGGCTGGATTGAATATATGGCCGTGCTGGCCTTACAAAAAGTTGGCAACAGTAAGCTTGGTGATAGTGGGTTTTCCTTTTGAAATGTTTTTCCTTGTTATGGTAGCTCTTGAATTATGAGCCACTATCACTAGCATCTCCACCACCATTTGTCTCACAAAAAGATGAAAACAGTAGCAGCTCCTTTTTTTGTGCGCTCGTGTGTGTGTGTGTGTGTGAGTGAGAGAGGAAGAAAGAGATTGTTCTTTTTCTTTGTGTTCTATATTTCTCGCTTGGAAAGAAAAAGTTGTAATCCCTATGTAGCGAGGCAATGAGCATTATGGATTATGCTTATATGCTGCCTTTTTTTTATTTTTTGACAAATTTTAATGAAAGAATAGTTCTTTGTCCCTCCATTATCTTTTTTCCCTGGTCAGTAATGGTGGTTGGTTTTTGGTGGGGTAATTTGAATGACCAATGAGCTAAATGATGGATTCTTCTGATTTTGACACCAATGCACGAATATTTTCCTCACAATTTTCGTCATCACCCGTGGGATAATTTATGCGGCGAAGATTAACTGTATTCTATGCATAAACCAAAACTTTCTCATAATCAATAGGCGTTTTCATGATATAGCACGCGTGGTGTTTCCTCATGTGCCCTTATACCCATAATACATCAATTAGTACCGAGCTCAAACATTGAACTTAAAGAAAAAAAGAAAAAAGAAACACTCGAGACAAAAAACAAAAGTAGACGGAGTTAGTAAAAATTAAAAATATCCCCTTCTCAATGAAGCAAAGTGGTCACTGACTGGTCAGATGACTCCGGTTTGAGGTGAGCCGTGTTGCATGAAATACCCTCGAAATCCCTCAAAATGTCGTAAGAATTGCTTATCTGAAGATCCATAAGCATCTGGCGAAGGTCGGAAGTTTCCTCCTTCAGCCTCGTGTTTTCTTGAACAACCCTTTCGTGACTCTCGGACATATGGTTTAATTTGTCGATAAGATTGTGATTTTCTGTCCTGAGGCGAAGAACTTGGGACCAAAGCTCGTCTAAATGCCTCTGTTTTCTCATTCTTGATCTCCGAGCAGATTCCCTGTTGGAAATCATTCTCCTTTGCTTTCTCTCGTCTATAACGTTGAGCTGGTGATCTTCGGCTTCATCGGAGGTCGAGTTGCTGCTTATGTAAGTATTGTTAGGGCTGAACTCGTGGGGCCCGGGAATTAAGGCCTGGTGATGATATGGAAGGCTGTTTGGGAACGAGTTGTTTTGGATTGTGTTAAAGTTGGGTGGGAAGATTGTGGGGATTTGGTGGGTGAAGTAGTTCATTTCTTGGATTTCTGATGGAATCATGGATGGTTTTAGTTGAAGAATATTGTTTTTACTAAACTTGTTGATTTATTTATTTTTCTTTTTTACAGGCAGTGAATGGGAAATGCATGAAGAGGAGGGTATTTATAGAGGAGGGCTTATGTGATGGGCAGATGAGGAACAGTTTCAGGTGCTTACATAAGCGCACTTGAGACATCTTTTTGAGGTGGAAAAAAAAACAGATAAAATGGATTGGTGGTGATGTATGCAATTAGATGTAATGATTGGAGGCACAGTTCTTATTAAACAGGTAAGTTTTTCTTTTTCTTGCCTTTCTATTATATCTTAATGAATACGATTGAATTGGATTCAGTAAGATGTACTTCTGTGGATGTATCATGTTATACTCTACATGTTAACCGTGTTCTGTGATGATGATGGGGACTATGCATGTCATGAGATCATGATCAATTTGGTTAGAAATAATTACTTTATTTTTCTCTTATTATTTTATTTTATTTGTGAGTATGCGATTGTGTGCTTGAATACGAGTTTTGGCTAGTCTTGTATGAAACACTTACAAGAGGCTAACAGTATGTGGTCATAGGGATAGTGATGCAAATATATTAACGTGGACTATGTTGTTCAATAGGGAAGATAAAAAAATGGGGGGAGGTAAAGAAAAAAGAAGAAAATGAGCATATATCTTGTAAGTCAATTTTAGGAGGGGTCATCTTTTGATAAAAGCTAGGTAATTCAAGAATGTTATTAAAATCTCCTGGCCAATCAGGTATCTCCCACTGATGACGAAATCTAGGTCAATTATAAAGTTGAACAATTCTTTAGAAAGATATGGAAAAATTCGGATGTCAATATAAATAAATAATTTGATGAGTCAATCAGCACTCAGCTTTAGGATTAGAAGGGACCCATATTAAAATTCTTGAAGTCCTTATCAGTTGCGTCAAATACCTAAACTCATGCTTTACATTCTTTCTATATTTCTTCATTAAGCCGATGTATTGATAGTGGGAGAGAAAAGGAGGAAGCGTTTTATAGCTAAAGTGCTTAGCAAGGCAAAGAAAATTTAAAATGTATAATCTTTTGTAAGTTTGTATGAGGTACAGTGCATATGTGAACTACCTTTCTTGCAAGTAATTTAAAATAGTTGACTTATATCTTATGTGCTACATATCTGGTAAACTCTCTGCTGGTGGGCTGGAACTGTAATTTAAAGCAAAGTCTTAAAGTTTTTCTTTCTTGAGTAGACAACATTAGCTCTTTTAGATTTGGATAGGGTAAGGACAGTTTGGTCTTTTCAGCAGCCAAATGGCTTTAGAAGAATGTGTAGTGTACCTCAACATTCTTTCATGCTCCCACCTTATGTTTTCGGCCAACATTATATTGGCTGTCCCTTCATCTCCTGCTGAATGGCAAGTGGGAACATGTAAATTTAGACTCACCAACTTTTGGTATCAACTCAGAGGGTGTTTCTCTCTTAAAATTAAGTTATTACAGTGTTTGAATTAGATTAGTTAGGGGTGATTTTAAGGTGTTAATTATGGATTTACCCAAAATTACCAAGTTAGAAAAAAATTAAGATAACAACAACAACAACAACAACATACCCAGTATATTCCCAACAGGTTGGGGTATGGGGGTCAGTTGTACGCAGACCTTACCCTTGTAATTATACAAGGAGGCTGTTTCCGTAGCGACCCAAGGTGCATTGAGCCGTTTGATATTTTTTTTTTCTAGAAACTTCACTAATAGAAGAAGCACTAGAATTTAATTGAGTCATTTTGATCTAGTCCATTATTAGCACTATGCCAGGAGAATTGTCAACAATGACTCTTCCAGCTCCATTTGCAATGGACAATAAAAAATTAAGATAAATAAAAGAAAAATAAAAGGGTGCAGCCTTCTACTTGTTCTTGAAATAGCTTAAAAGCCCCCTAACATCTCTTTTCAGGAACTTNTCTAAATTAAAAAAAAAAAAAAAAAAATCCTAAGAGCTTGTGAGCTTTGAGACAATTCATACAATGTAATTAATAGCTTCGTGCAGAATTCATCGGCTCTATAAAGAGTAGTTAACATAGTCGAGGTGAGAATTGACTTGCAACAGCCATCCAAATTGTTGTTATGATTGTTCTCTAGTTTAAGAACTGTAGCTCTTCTTGTTTTACAGAATACTGTTTGTTATGTATGTGATGGTTGGCAGAAATTCCACTGGGCAATAGAACCACACAAACCTGCTGCTTTTCTGTGACATAATATGCTTTTCTGATAACAAAATGTATACTTTTTCTCCGGAGTTACTATTGTTGCTCTAATTGATAGGTATTTATTTGATTATGATCCTCATACGCACTTATACGGCATTTGTTCTCCATATTGTTCTCGCCCTAAATGTCTCGTGTGAGGATAAAATTTCTATTGAAGTGGATAGAATGTTCTGTGTACTGTCTAAGGTGGTCTGCTTGTATCTTTTCCTTCTTAATTCCCATATTCAAGTTGCTATCTGATAAAAGAAAATATGCTGCTCTGCTTCTGTCTTTTCCATCTTAATTCTTAAATTTCAAGTTGCTATCTGATAAAAGAAAATATGCTGCTGATTATGTTTTGTGCCTAATTTATCTGATTTGAGGGGCTGAAAAAATAGATGACTGGTACAGTTTGATACCATAGTAAAGTTGATCAAATGTACAATTTACCAAAAAATGCTCTCTCTCTCTCTCTCTCTCTCTCTCTCTCTCAGCCACCACAATGCAACCAAAATAAGAGTAAATAAAACGTTCCATACCTAAGTTGAGCTATTTTCTTAAATTGATAGATAAACATAAAATTAATGTAAAGTCCTCATAGCTCATGCAAAAGATAACCCACTTAAGCTTGTTTATTTATTACAAGATGTCCATCTTTTGAAGCCGCCTAGTTTCCTCTAAGGCTCCAAGTAGCATTAGGATACCGTTAATTGCTTTACTAGTATAATTATTACTACTCTGAGAAGTTTATCGAGAGCTTCTTTACTTAACTTTTATACAATTTTTTTCTTAAATATCGTACACGCGTACGAAGGTCGCCCATAATGAGAAATTTTGCACTGTTATTGTCTCACATGGAACATGGTTGATTATAATTATAGCCAATATCCATGCTTAAAAATAATTTGTTACACATCCATTCTGCTGTGGCCACCAATAAGATAATACTTTTTTTATTTCATAAAATAAATAAACCATAGAGTAAAGAGTCTTGGACAGAGGTAGCAACTTGCAACCGCAAAAAGTCTTTTCTATCTTTNAATTTCCCTCTGTTGCTTGTGAAAAATTGGTGATGTGTATGATATTCTGTGATCACTAGTTATATTTTTTAATGGTGGGTTTTTGGTTTAGGTGATTCCCCACTATGTGAAATTTTCTTAATTAAGCAAAAGTTGATGAGATGGAGAACAAGTTCCATGAGAGTTGTGGAAATGAACTTAACTAGGAATATTGGGAAATTCTTTCAAGTGAAAGAATAAGTGAAAGTACACTGTTAAAAATATTGCAATTGGATAACAGTGGCCCAGTGGGATGTTATCTCCATTCTGGATGCATATATAAGATTATATAAACTAGTATGTGGCCCGTGCGATGCACGGGTAAATGATAATAAATAATAATTGTAAATTGACAATATAGGTAAATAATATATATTCGTTTAGGATTTTGAGTGCCACTTTGAGATTTTTTAAGATTTGAGACTTTTAAGATGGTCAAATTCTAGAGGAATACTATGAAATCTTAAGTGTGAATGTGAGATTTAGAGTGAAATTTTGTATAATGTTTTTTTCTTTAAAATCATAACTAATCTTAAAAAGACCTAACAAATCTTGATCTCAAATAAGTTAAATATTTAAGGATATTTTAAGATTTTTTTAATTTTTAAATATCAAAGATGAACCGCTTTTGTTACCAAAAAATGTGGACACAATTTTGAATGTACATCCCGTCTAAATATCAGTTTTATTCTAAAATAAAAATTGAACGTGGTTTTATCCAATTTATACACTTTTTTTTAAAGAAAAAATTATCCAATAAGATTGAAAGAATTAGTTAAGAATTATACAACTATTTGTTTCCAAAATTTGTATTCAATTTGTACGGTAGTTAATTTGCATTTAGAATTGTTTTCATAAATAATTGACACATTTTTGGCATAAGAATCTCCAAATTTGTTACCAAAAAATATATGATTTAAATTTTGGTAAAAAAATAAAATATGATACGAAAAAAATGGGATTCAAATTTTGCCATAAGAATCTCCAAATTAGTTACCAAAAAATTAAGATTCAGATTTTGTTACTAAAGATTCACATGTATTTTTTTGAACTTTCCATTAATAGTAAGTCAAACATTATATTTATTTGGTCAAACTTTCTATTAATGTATTTTTCCAACAACCTCTTTATATATATATAGATATAGATATAGATTGGAAAATTTTACACATACTACCCGAAATAAAAGAATTTTCGATTTTACCTTCTTAGAACAAGTAATAGGATATATACCTAATCAAGCAATTTTATTTACGTGATTACCTAAATATCAGTTACTTTTTCTAACATCTTCCATCCATATCAGTTATCTTTTGGTGGCGTGATTTCCGCTATCGTTTTTACTATATCATGAGCCGCAAGGTTTGACCTTTGATACATGTGTTATGTAAACGTGGAGTGATTTTTAAAGAAATTGGTAGCGTGTTCGATTTTGCTCTGATGCCGTAGGAATACTTGCAAACGCTTGAAAATGGTACCAAATTGTTTGCAATGGTAATGAGAGATTGATAATTCGCTACGGAACACCCTCTAAAGTTTGACTTAACCTCAATACAATAATACACTAAAAGATATTTCAAAAGTTTCATTTATTAATTTCCTCCGGTAAAATAATAAAAAAAAATAACAAAAACAAAAATCATATTCTTCATTTCAAATTCATATCAGACCATTTTTTATGAAAAAGATATGAGATTTGAATTTTAAGAGTCCGCCATTGAGTGACTCAAACTCGAAGTCTATTTATAACATTGTACAACTTTGTATATATTGTATATACTCGCAACATATACCCGCAACATGTAAATTTTCATATCTGATGGTGACATATAAAATCATGTATAGAATTTTCATACCCAAAAACATATAAATTTTCATACCTCGAAACATATACTGAAAATATAGTGTATATACCCGCAATATTTACAGAATAGAACTAACTATCAACGATTCAAGCACACCAAGTGTTCGACAATTATCCTCTGAGAAGTTTTTCGTCAAAACGGATTCAATCATAGCCAAAACAACACCAAATTATTCGTCAACAAAACAATGAATACCAAAACAAGGACGTGAAATTTTATAAGGAAAAAAAAAACGAGACGGGTCAATCATCAATATTTCTAGTTTATTTTTAGTTTATTAACAGTATATTTCTAGTTTAAAAGGACATCATTCACGTTTTATTAACAGTATATCTTTCACGTTTTTATTAACGGTATATTTCTAGTTTATTAATAGTATATTTCTAGTTTAACAGTATATTATACAATATATTAACAGTATATTTCTAGTTTATTAACAGTATATGAGGCCAACACACACAACATACAAACTTAAACCTAAAAGGGCAGTAGTCATTACAAAAACCGGCGAATTAGTTATCCTGAAACTGATTCAAATTCAAATTAATCAATTCATCCCATACCTAACCTTTTACCAATTTCGAATTATATTTTTTTATTTCTAAATAATGCAACAAAACAAGCACAAAGTATCAATATCTGTTTCTGAATTTTACATTGGGCTCGCCATCAACATAAATAAAAACACCGTCCCTGTAAGTGAGCAGCAACCGGCCATTCCTCGGGTTGAACCGGATCGGCACGCCCCCGACCCGATCCGGGCGTGAACGCGTAGATCGATTTAAATCCATACTGGAATCTCGCGCACCTCGAGCTGGTCCTGGTCCCACCCGGCCAGGCCCGTTTTGATGACGTCGATCGGGCCCTTCCCTTGCTTGTACACGTGCACCTCAGCCTCTGGAACTTCGTGGTAACAATTTGGGTCCTCGGATGAATCGAGTCGGACTCAGAGGTCTTCTGCAACAACGGCACCGCCACCTCTTCCTCAATTTGTCTGACCCGGTTGTTGTTTACCATCTCTGTAATCGCCTAATCGGGTTACGGCTCTGGTTCATTTGTTGTTATTTGGGAAATTTTTTCGAGTAGGATGTGGGCTTTTTGACAGCGGTGTTTTTCGAGTAGGATGTGGGATTTCGGTCTTCGTCATTGAAAATATAATGTTGGGAAAATGTTTGAAGAGATGGGGTTTCGGAGTTTTGCTTGCAGATAATGGGTGGTAGGGAGTGAAGATTAAGGGCGGTTTTTTTGGTAAAGATATATCAAAGTCTCAATTAATGATCTATTCACAATTAAATTGCCCCTACATTCCTTAATATCGGTTGAATTGTTTGTAACTGAAAATCTGGTATATTGTAATATTTTGGGGTTGAATTAGCTATTTTATAAATGAAATTAAAATGGGTATAAAAATGTTATATAAATATAATATGATAGTATGTGGTACAAATTCCTCTATAAATTATATTTTTGCACACTCTTATTTTGTTGTCATACTTGAGAATCCAATAACATCGAAACGTAATATGGTTGCATTTGGATGGAGAACTTTGGATTTTTTTGTTTGGTTTGGTTAATTTTGAAAAAGTTGGTATGGTTAGTTGTTAGTGGGTATATTAAATAATATTTAAAATAAAATGATTAAAATTGATTTGATGTAAAGTAGGTGAGAGAAAATTTGAAGTGATGGTTAGTTAAAATTATGTGAGTGGATGAATAGTGAATTAAGGTAAGGTGGTGTGTAAGAATGATTGATTGATATTATTTAATTATATTGATAATATTAATGATAATGGGGTTGAGTTAAAGTTGAGTTAAAAAAAGTGGTTGAGTTAAAAATGTTTGGATTTTTTTGAAAAATTTTGTATCCAATCATCCTCCTAATAACTTTGTTTCAGGTGGATACAAAATCAAAATATTTTTTTAATATATGGAGATAATATATAATAAAGAAAAAAGAATGAGAGAATACTGATAAAGAGTGGATCGATCAACTTTATATATAATTTTGGAAAAACTACCCGTGCCAATTTATTGAAAATGAGAATCAATTAGAGGCATAGCTTTATTGTTGATTCTTCATACATTATTAGAATTATATGCAGTTCTAAGTTCCATAAAATTTTTTTCTTTATAGAGGAATTTGAGTCAATATTTTCCCAACACCGTTGCATGTACTAAATCGTAGTATATCATAATTTAGCTGAAAATGAGTTTTCCACCACAACTTTGTGGAGCATCAATCTTAGTGACTTTAAATATAAATTATTAAAATAAAAACTTATGATTTGAGAATTTATTATACAACAAACTAGCTCAATGGATGTGTGCTATAATGAATTTGAAATTTTTATTTTTCAGTATTTCATACACAACATGAAATTGTGTCACGTCTGTTCCGTAGTTGAATCCAATATCAAACGCTACCAATATTTTTCAATAATGACAACAATAATATCCAATAATTTAATTGAAATCGACAAATAGCTATTACGAATCACTAAAACACATTACAAAACCATACTCTTCCATAGGG